>CAJNIZ010016891.1:0-41850 GCA_905231905.1 Symbiodinium pilosum
CTCTGGTAATCGCACTCATTAAAATATGGACGGAATTACGGTTTGGGCATGGATGCTCTGGTAATCGCACTCATTAAAAGATGAACGGAATTATGGTTTTGGGCATGGATGCTCTGGTCAGTGTATGCTCTCGAAAGACACGATCTGGCGGCGTACGCAGCCGGAACAGCGAAAGTGCTTGAAAACCCACGCCAGAATACGCGCCGTGAACCAACTACTTGCAGAGTCTTCCGGGAGATACAGTGTGACACGCGCTAAATTCTGCTTGATGATCGACTATACCATCCTACAGGCACACGTCTTGATGTGCCAAACTTTGCGTTCCGTACAGTCCTTGACAGCAATGGCTAAACCCTAAACCCAAATACTCCAGAAGCTCCACCCACCCCCTCGGAATCTGATGACAAGTCATCTGCCGATACGGGTCATGATGCACGCGAATGCACAGCAGATGAGAAGATCATGGATGTACTCAAAAGACTAAGCAGATCTAAGCAGTTTTCAGGGCTGGTAAGTTCCTGCTTCAGTATCCACACTGTCAGCCTATGGGCATTGATAGCCAGACAGTCTGGTCTAACCCAGGCCTGCCTGACTCCTGACCGAATGCACAGGCAGAAACGCAAGCCACCCACATACTGCAAAAAGGGATACAAGCAATATGCGTCAAAGAACCCCCGGCAGTATTGAATGCCAGCATGGGCTCGAACAAATCCTCGCAAGCTGCCTGAGTATTGAAGCTGAGACTGCAAAAGAGGTGAAACTCTAAACTCAACAGCTGATCTCTGAGACCGGGGTCCTTATCCAAAAGTCCTTCACACATCGAGATCCCTTCACCCAAAAAAAGGCAGCCACTGCTAGCAATGATACTATGTGTACATCTTTGTGCTGATCAGTGCTGTAACCGTCTGTGATTATTCCTGTCAGTTTTGAAGCAACATTGCTATTGGCGGCTGTACAGCCACAAACTTCTCACATAATCCCCAGCAATCTAACAATGTCAATTTTCTTCTCCATTCCAAAATATATCCCCGCGTAGCCCTAATTTCTATTCCGTTTTCAATTCGTTTCTCCATTATGTCCATTCTTTTTTCCATACCCGTATATCTACAACGCCTTGAAATCCGGCAAACATTCAGAGCTTAAACATCTTCAACTTGCCAGGTGTGACGGACCTCTGGGGGGGGGGGGGTCAAATTGAACCTTCTAGCAATGTATTTATATCAGTCGCCCCAGATGGCAACTATCTAACTTTTCTGGAATCTGCCTACTTACTAGTGTTCTGTTTACTAGTGTTCATTAACCGCTGAGAGGCTGTCAGGTATTGCCATTTGCGCTGCAGCTCTGCGATTTCAAAAGTAGCCCAGAAACGGTTCTGAGCGGTTCCGGGCTGATTATTTGTGTATAGTTCAAGTGGGTGTATGTCTTCAACATTCACCCCGCATGAAGAGGCGGATGTACCTTATAAGTTTAATCTGTCAACTCTTACCGTATAAGACCTACTTCATTGCAGGACCTTCCCCAGTCAGTACAATTGATTCCGCTCCGCGTGCCTTGCCAGAGTGTCCGAGGTCGCTGGGGCTGGATCGGCAAGCAGTAGCGACTTGAAGAACCTTGCCGCCACATTCGCAAAAAACACAGCTGGTGGTGGCGATGGTGGAGTGGAAGCAGAGCCGGTGGCAATCCCGACAATGTGGTGCTGTGGTGAGGTGTGGCGGTGGCGGGGGCCGGGTCGTTCGGTGGTGGTGCGTGCCGATCGTCAAAATTTTGCGCTGGTGCCAGTAAACTAAACTACATTTAAAAAAGGAGAACATGGTCCCGCAGAATCACGTGCTACTTACTAATAGTCCGACGAATCGAACTCCATGTTTTCTCATAAGCTGAGGCACGCCTTGGCACTTGCATCACTATATGTGTTTGTATGTCTCATGGATAAGAAGATGGACCAATCTTTGCTGCATCAGAAATTGCCGCGCATGTGCCAAACGCAGGCCGGGAACCTAAATCCCACACGCTGATTCATCACCGACCACCGCCCAAGAATGAAAAAGACCTTCCTTCCTGGCGGGGCACCCTGTCTCTTGCGGCTCTCCGGAGCAAGGCGTCGTGGAGTTCACGATCTTCACCTTAGCGATTACGATTTTACTGCATATGACATCCAAACTGGGGGGGGGGGGCGGGAGCGCAATGGAAGACCTCGCAGCGACGACTAATTGTAGACAGCCAAGACGACGCTGAGCCCCATCATCACCATCATCAAAGCCATATGCAGCGACAGTCTTCCTATGAAGGCACAGCCCTCTGAGTCTCCGGCTCTATCGGCCACACCTAGGCTCCAAGGTGTGGTAGGCTGGGCTGGCATGTCTTACCTGATTGAAGGCCCTGTGAAGGTCAGGGAAGCCTATCTCAACAAAGGGGGAGGTAGAAAGGCTTCATGTCAAATTACTGGGCCCCGAAGATATCATCCTCAAGTGGGAAAGTGCCTTCACATCGGGAGGCAGGGGATGAAAGGATCTTGCGAAGGAGTTGAAACCGGCGTGACAGAGTCTCACTCCTGCCCTCCAGCTTCCACAAAACAGAATATCACGTCACGCTTCAGATCTCTGATTGCAAGTGCTATGGAGTCTTTGCAAGCCTTGGCCCTCGCATTCTAAGCTACAAAGTCTCACAGGCCACAACTGAGTCGCAGACTCAAACCGCGGCCTGTGACCTCCAGCGTACAACGACCACCCCTGGTGCCAGGCGTCGGAGTTAGCAGAAGCCAGCAAGACTTCAAGGACAGCTCAAAGTTGCGAGCATAAGAGGTTGGGCATTTTGTTCTGTGAGACTGCAGGGTTGCGATAGTCCAAGAAATCTTCACACATTGACAATGCTGAGCACAACCTCAGTGCCCTTTGGCATCCCGGTCTGTGTAGATCTTGTCAGGATTGCAGCCATTTCCCAATAGGAGGCTTCTGTGACTTTAGTGTTCCCTCTCAGCAGCTCCGATCATCCTAGCTGGACTTCGCACTGTAAGGCTGGGCACTGCAAATACAAGGGGCCACTATCAGGCGTGAGGAGGATCTTTAGGCAAAGATTTCCAGTCAGAAGAACTGGACTCGAACAAGTAAGGGCCTTCCACAATTGAACTGCTGGTTCGGCGTCGCACCACGGACCTTACACAGCAGTTTCTACGGAGCATGTTTCCTGACTCCACCTGCCATTCGAGCCCCACACAGGAGGAGGGCTTCCCAACATGCTGGCCCTAAAATCAGATTGTGGTGAGTGGATGCCAAGATTCTTTGTCGCGACGAGTTTACTCTAAACGCGGCCTCGCAGAATTCAGGGGGTCCCCAGGTTAGCCACAAAAAAGGACCGGCAACATGTGGGAAAGGAGGGGCATCCCAAGTGACGTTGCACAAGAAGTGCTGGCTGGAGCTGTGCGCGTCTACTTGCAGTAGGCCTTATTCTGCAATTCATGTGCGAACGGTTGAATCCACCAGTTGGTTTGAGCCTCCGCTAGTTGAGCTTCCAGGCCCTTCAACAACTCGAAAGCGTCATCAATTGCGGGTCAAACTCAGTAAGATGATATTCATCCCAGAACATGCGAACTTCAACACAAAGCAGGAATAGTAATTTATGGGGGGGTCCATAGTACCCTTGTTGGCTTGAATACAACTCATGTGAGGCGTTCCCAAAAGCTTGGGCATCCACTCTGATAATCTCGCAAATCTAAGTGAACGTGAAGCCCCTGACAGAATACGGCGCCCCACTCTCAGCCGCCTGCATCCAGGATGCCAATCGTCTGATGGTAGGTGGACAGGCTTGTACCCTGGCAGGCTTGCATGGTCCCATCCCACCCTAAACATACCTTCGCTCAAGGTATCGAACACTTCAGACCAGAACCGTAGTCTTCGAATATTTTGATGAAATCCTTGAGTAACTTGAGCAGGTGACCACTAGGTCGCTAGGAAATTCATTTAAAAAGAAAAAAACTTCCAATACCCAATATTCTATCGACATTAAGGGGAACCAAATGTAAACCCCAAATCGCCAGGTTCCTTTGTGACTGCGGGAAGAATGGAGATGGAGCTGAGGAGGCGGCGCTGCAGAGCCCTCCGCCTGGTGACGGCACCTCAGGCACTTTGGGGCACTTCATTTGCCTACTAGGGTACAGTTTTGGAGAGGTTGCCTACTGCTTCTGTTTGGGTTAACATTTCAATGCTGTGGGTAAGCGGGCTTGCAATTAAGTAAGGATAGTGCTCAGGGAGGTGAAGATTCAGACTTGTCACAGCTCGTAGTACTTGAACTTAGACTGCTGTCATGCGAATTTGGGGACCCAGGCACGTGATTCTTACCCAGCACATGGCTGGCCCTCATTCTTAGGGGTAAACCCTCACACGTGCTGAAGCCAGGTCACACAGAAGCAGATCACAAAGGCATCCAAGGCCTGCAATAGTTCGAAGGTTTGCACTGCTGCCTTTGGTTTGTAATTCTTGGTAGTGTTGGGTTGCGGGTATGAATTGAATATTCAAAGTCAGAACTACAGGAAGAGCTCGCGCAGTTTTGGGGGCAAGCCAGCATAGAACGGAAAAAGAAAAAAACATTGCAATGTAGGCTGCACCTGATTCCTTGCTTACTCAAGCCAACTTCAGGCTGCAAGCTGGAAAGAACTTCAGACAAGCAGCGCGACAAGCCCAAATCTGCTCAAAGGTAAAACCTGAAAGTCTAAAGAGCGGCGGGCATCAACTTGAATCCACCAGTGGCCCAAGAACCCTGCTTTTAGAGTGTAATGACTGTGCTTCCCACCATGCATTGCACAACACAGGGCTCTCTTCACAGCCCAAAAACTGTTGACTAGGAAAAGCAGGGGTCATCTACAATCTTGCATGGTTCTTCTACCCAATGCAGTTTGCCTGGATCGGATCAATCGCGAAAGCCAGCTCTCCATCTTGTGTTAAGCCCGTAGGAGTGTACCTGCTGATGGCAAAAGATCTCTAGGTGCAGGGTGACGGTCTAGACGTTTCAGTCTATGGTTTTTGTCTCATGAAGGAGGCAATCTGAAACTTTGCCAGGTTTTCCCCGTTGAGGGGCTATCCTATTGAAAACACATGCCGCGACCCAGACTTGAGATAATGTCCCCCAACCGTGAAGTGCCAGGAAATATCCATGAATTCCCACACGTTGGAGACCAAGCAGAAAGCATACCGCTATCCCTTCATGTAGCCTGAGAATGGGCTGCAGTTGAAACACCTGCAGGAAAAACAGCCCGCCACACACCAGCACATGGAACCCTATACCAGTCACCATGGTACGATACAACTACTGGCATGCCTTTAGCGGCACAAGCTAATCCAAGGACAACAGCCTTTGCTACAATCAGGACTATGATGTCGTTACACATGAAAGTCAGAACTATGTTGACAGCCCGTGCGAGGACATGAACAACCTGAAACATACTACAAAAAGTTCAGACACCATGACAGCTGAGATCATAATCATCGTCGTCATCAGCATCATCATCACGTTTATCATCATCCGCAGGTGCTCATCCGCAAGTTTCACACCCAAGGCTTTGGCGGATTCGCCGCCACATCCCGGCGCCGCCGGGTCGCTGTGTCAATTGTCAGAACTGGCGAGTCCCAAAAAGCGTCCAAGATGGCAAGTATCATAAGGTCGGTCAGAACGAAAGCAAGGTAGGCTTCCTAAATAAGCACAGAAACAGGAATACTAGCCATCAGAGCAGTCTCATGAGGCACAGAACAAGGCACGCTGATCCGAGGCGCGAACATCTTAGCCAAGGGGTGAAGAGCTACGTATCTCTAGCAAGTGCCAGGAATGAACTGCAGGCTCTGCGCAGAAGACCGCTGAAATGCAGTGAAGCGGAAGCTGATGCCAACTCTCTGGATCCGTTCTCCCATCCAGCGACGCCCGGAAGACAAGCAAGCCGGCAAGACAGTCGCCGCAGCTTCCTGCAGCTGAAGCATATAGTTCCACAATACGGTAATACCACAGTTCTGGAATATTCTGGCAGGGCCAATATTGATGGACAAGAGGCGCATGGCTCCTACTATATCTTTTAATGGATCAAAAGGAAGTACAAGATCGTAGCAGAAGCTCAAAATCCACCATGCGTTGCAAGAGGAGGGAGAACCCATTAAGTACGGATGGGTCTGAAGCTGTAAGGTTGATTTTCATCCTGATTGAGGTAGAGCTCACAAGCCCACGACTCCAGCCTCAGGACTCAAATCCACAAAGCCGCCCCTAGCGGGAACACCCGTAAAGACGATGAGGGGACTCTAGCTGCTTTTTAGGCTTCAGGCTTTAGGATGCTCCCACCATGCTCCTGACCCGAAACCTTGTGTACAAAGTCGTGCACCCGAGTTCATGCACATGCTCGAAAGCCCCAAATTGCAAAACAGATGAACCCCTTCCATAGCCTGAGTCCGAAATAGTTGGAACTGCTATCGAGGCTCCAGTACTCTGGTCGCGGATAGCGATCCGGTGCACCCCGCTGTTTAGGCCTGTGAGCTGGTTGACACGGAATGAGCGTTTTCCGTTGGATCCACAGCATGTCGACCAAGGTTGGTACGATTCCTTCTGGAGGACCATGATTGTGATCTTTTGTTGTCTTGATGATTTGCACTACCAGTGCAGCAACCACTGCCATGATGATTGCTACTTCTGTTGCTGAGAAGGTGGTCATGGAACAGGGAAGGTGGCAGCTAGCCCAAATCCTGCATACCCCGAACCGAAACCATGACCTCAAAGCTGAGCCCGAATTATCTTGAATCTAGCGCTCTAGAAAGCCCAAGTTCCCTCTGAGGCTCCGTGCTGAAGCCAGGTAAATTGAATTCACAGGCCTTTGCAGGAAGCCAAAGGTGGGCATCGTGTTGGCCATTATGCTTGGGCCCCAGGCCCCAGGGTTTTTCTGATAGTCGGGATATTAAGATTTCTTTGGGGTAAGGCCTTGAAGTTTGGAGTTGAGGGGCTTTGAAACAGCCAAGCCTGATACCCAGCACTCGAAACCATACTTCTCGGCCTCGTTCCGCGTGCAGTTGACGATTTGTCCCGGAAAGGCTCCTGCGACCTTTGCACCACAAGACAAGGAGCATGTATCCACCTTGGCCTATTGCATTCGCAGTTATGGGTTGCAGAGCACTTTTGAGGGCTAGCGCTGAGACGCGCAAGATGTGGAGTCTGGGATGTTCCGTAAGGAGCAAATGCCCGAATGGTATAAAACAACCAGATAGCAGGAATGCGCGTCATGCACCCATAGCCCTCATCACCAAGAGGGTCCAGCAGCTAGCCACGCTGGCAGTCTGACGATCAGAACTCTATACTAATGCTGCACTCAATGAGTACTTGGGGAGTAAAATTGCTGTGGGATTTCTGTGCAAATGCTTCAGTCTCTTTCGCAGAGACATGCTCAAAAGGCGCCTACTGCAACTCTGGCGCAAGAACCGGCTCGCAAGGCTGCGAAAACAAATACACTGCCATTTGTTCCTCCTCACGGCACCCTGAAGCTTGTTCTACGCAGGAACTTACAGAACCAGCAAGGTCTTGGGCAGGCTGCCTCCTTGGATGCTTACCATCGTAATGGCTGGCACATGCTGGCACCGTCATTGTCATGCTTGCAATGTCTCCCCTGAGAGCAGGATTTAGCCCATGAATTGTCCCAACACACGCCCAGTTGCGGCGAGCTGCCGTGAGCACTCTCATTCTGAGTTTGACAACTTTCAGCCCCAAACCAAGAAACTAAAACTGAACTGTACCACCCGCCAGGCTGGCCCCGCCAACAGACAACCACAAACATCCTGCAACCCGTCGGAATCTCGTTGCAGGCCGAGAGGCTGTCAAAAAACCAGCTGTCGCAGTGAAATCCTGACCAAGTCTGAAGCAGGCTTCTTTTCTATCTAGATCTATCCACAAGCGCACAACATGTTTAGATTGCAAAAAATGGCAGGAACACTATTTCCATTTTCCGTGCCAGTATCAAGACAAGCTGACCCTCTCAAGCCCGAGAGGCCCTTCATCCTACAATCTGCACCCCTAAAACACATCTACTGCAGTATACGTATATTACAATAGACTATATCATTTATGGTATGTGACAGTCTCCTATATTATATCGTTTCTAGAACCTGCAATTGACAGCAGGAGACTTCAGGACATTGGGGTGGAGATAGCCTCTCAACTTTGGGAGCAAGATCTGTTGCACGAAGGGATCATCAGGATTGTGATGGCTCTTTGGAATTCGTGACCCTCTCATTTGCAATAGCAACCTCTTGCCAAACTTAGACCCAGCACAGAATGGAGCAACCCCGCAGAAAGCTCAAGAAACGGTGCTGTCCGGATTGACTGGCATTTGATCCGAAGTATGCGAATCATGGGTGGAACCCTTGCCAACGGGAAATCATGTGCGGCACATGGACCTTTGCGATTGAGGTGGTTGAGATGCAAGTGTAGAAGCTCCACCGGTATCACACCCACCCATCGCAAATACTACATAGCGCGACCACGCATACGATGCTCCCGGTACTACTTCGAGCGCGAACAGGGTCAGAATAGAACTGAATTCACCATGATGAAGATAAAGATCATGATGATAATGATGATGAGGGTGTGCCCGGTAGCCAACACCCCGCAAAGCCCATCGCGAGCCTCCTCGGATTGGCAGTTCTGAGCTTCTTGGTCCAGGGGAGAGTCGAAGCTGGCGCAGTAACACCTGGATGCACTGGCTGCCTGACCCAGATACCGGCGGGCAAACTTCAGGTGCCTTCGTCCGTTCCTGCTGCTGGAGACTGCAACTGGATTTGACTCCTCTAAGTATGAAACCCGCCCCATTTCACGGATTTCCGGCTCGCTCTTTACGGAAGCTGATTTTGCTGTGCTGTTCTGATGATTGCGAAGTTTGCAGCGGTGACTGAGCAGCAATGGCAACATATGGCAATCCTGCAATCCAGCAGCTCTACAAACGCCAAGGCTGGGGCAGTTTCCAGGATCCACCATAGGGGAGCTCCTTCTCCGCATCAGGCGCGTGGTGTCGCTCAGGACACTTAGGATTCTTTTGCAAGGCTGAGAAGGCTTCATAGCGGCATCTGGGTTTTCAGAATGCCTGAGTGTATTGCAACCGGAACTGCAAAAATCTGAGAAGACACGGGAAGACTCAAAGACTCTTGGTTTACCAGTTCCGCGTGTGTTTGAGGTTTAGAAGGCTTCAAGCTTTTATGCTCCTGATTCCGGGTAGAAGTCTAGAGAAATTCCGGTGTAGGGTCTTAGTCTTCAGCAGTCCGCCTCAAGCTGGACAGCAGAAGGTAATCTTCTAAAGGTCAAGGAAATCTTCTAAAGCTCATGGAAGTGCCATGGATGCTACTTGCTCCAGACTCAAGGGCCTTGTAGGGCTTGGATCTCGAAGCCTCGCATCTTATGCTCATTGTTGCAAGGCTTTGCAGGGAGCACCACCTAATCCTGACACAGCACCCGCGTGCCTCTGGCAAGAACTGAAGAAACTTGTCCACACCAACCTGCCCAGCAATGTCTTACGGCTGAGGCTCTGCTGACTGAGATGGCCATGAGCTGATCTCGTGTTCCAGACCTGGTTGGATCTAAGAAGAAGACCCGGCAAGTGACTGATAGAATTTGCAGCCCTGAACCCTTCCTCATCCACCAGCGCAATGCAACCTCGCAGGAGTTGAAACAACTGCCCTGATTCTTGAGCACCGACTAGCCTCAAACCAAAGATGCGCGTGCCATGCATCCAACATCCAATTGCCGCTAGCCCTCCCCCAAGCTCGCCAAATGCTAATGCCCCATCACACCTCATGTTAAAATACCACGAGAACTCCTCCACGAAAAACGCAACCTCAGAAGCACGTTGCCAACGTGGACCCTTGTTGGACTTGCTCTTTGGGTGATTGAAGCCTCTGGTGAGCTCCAAGCCCATGCCCCAAGCCATGAAACCTCCAAAATCTCTGCATGCTGGGAATCCCATGACACCTCTGTATATCCCTGCACGATCATGTTGGAAGCCCACCTGCTTGCCGGCCGCCCCTCCAGCCACCGCTGCATCGGCAGCTGTGGCCCCGCAGATGCCGTCGGCACTGGGGCATAAGCATTGCTACGGTATTTGTTTTTTTCGCACAATAAGGTTCCGTGGGCGAACCTAGGGGTAGAATCCCTGAAAGGATGATGCGGGTTCGTGTTAGGAATTGTCTCGGGACGTGCACGGCAAATTACCTGATTGGAGAAGAAGGAGGGCTAGGCTCGTGCCGAGTTTGGACTTGATGAACTAGCTTGGAGGGCTTGACTTCGCTTGCTGCTTAGCATGTGTGATTTCAGAACTCTCTGTTCACGAGCTCTAGAATTCATCAGGCGGATCTGGGTCTTCTGTCGCCGAGAGCCAATAGGCTTCTAGAAGCCGAGATCACCGTCTCAACCCTTTTCTGACGTCATGAAGACTCGCAAACATGAAACCACAAAGGATTCAGCAGCGGAAAACCCGACAACTCAAACTAACATAGAAGAAAAACAATCGTGGAAATTGCTAGAGGCATCTTCCGCACATAATGTCGACCCCAACTGACCAAGCGCAACTTAGATCAATCCTCCCAGCCCCGCCCTGCCCTGCTGGCCTCACTAAAATCACACGGTCGGTTCCGTAGGTGAGGCCAAATCCATTTTCAATGGGACCAACCTAGAAAAGCAAAAATTGGGTGTTCCAATTCTTGGTTCTTCAGGTGTCTGAATCTGGTGGGGCTTTCAAGTGGCAGGCCCTTCAATATGAGCCACACCCACCAGAATCCTTCCCAAACTACTGAAGCCTATGGCCCAAGTCTCATGCACAATTTTGAGTCAGACACTCACCATCGAAAGTCCGCTTCAGAGCCCACACTCCATGGCAGCTCGGGGTCAGGTTTCTGCCCCTGGCTAAGGAAAAAAGCGTTCCAGGACTGCGCAGTGTATGAATTGCAGCTGCAAGTGCATCTAAAGTGCCCTTCACTAAGCTGTACGGGCCCCATGAGACAACGCAGACTTCTAAAAAGACACAATTGCATCATCGCTCGCACAAGGTTCGGGACCCTTGCCACGCAACTGGGCTGCTGGTTCGCCACGCAGGTAGCCTCAAGGAGACACTCTCAATCATACAGGCTGTCACGATAATTGAAGACTTCCTGTGCTTACTTTTTACAGCATAACGTGCCATACTTTATTTTCCATTGGTATAGGAACTGTGGTCAGTAATATCAGCACTACGACAACCACTATCAACACATATATATCTCACACTGATGAAGATTAACAAGAAGATGGTGGAGATGATGACGTCGGCTGCTATCGATGTGGACATCAGAATCATTGGTCAAATCTCTTTTCCATAGTGCATGCAGAGTCTAGATGGAAGCTGTCGCTCATGGCGACAGTTCCTCCTTCCCGCCCCAGCACCCTAAGCTAAGGGAAACCTCATACAGCACGCTTTGCGCTTCGAACCTTCAGCAATACTGGGAAATATCACTGACCACACTCCCAACTTCCAAAGCGTCAGACCAACCCAACCATGCAGAAGCCAGGGCACATTGAAGCCCAAAGTCTCCGGGCCGCGAATCGTCAGGACCCCAGCCTTCCAGAGTTTGCTCTGGGCTTTGGAACGGCTCGTGGGTTCACACACCGGAGTGAACATGTAAATCAATAAACGGCAATTTCAATGTTGATAATGTTCAGCCATAACAGCCAAGATCCTGAAGCTATCCGAGTTGCGTGTACTGCACACTTACCACCAGCGTTTCTGCCACTGAAAGGGTATCACATTGTGCTGTTATTTAGGGATAATGGAAAAGAAAATGGAAACTACTATAATTTTGGGGTTATAAACCCTAAGCCCTAAACCCTATAAACCCTAAACTACTATAATATTGGAGTTGTAGGTCTTATAGTAGTTTCCATTTTATCTTACGACTATGGGCCGACTGAAGCGACTCAGGGGATCATGGGTCGGAACACTGAGAACTCCGCAGTACCATCTGCTTACACTTCTACGATTACGATTTAGACCGCAGTACCAGGACCACTACGAGCAACACGCCAGGCAATAGCAACCCCCCCCAAAGAGAAAAAAAACAGATGTGTGAATTACCACAAAGCTTCTTGAAGGATCATGTCGTCCTCTGCCCGCTGGCCTCCGAGACGAAATGCGCCGGGTCGACGCAGCCATCCGCATTCCCGAAAGGGCACCAGCACCTGGAAATTCCATGCAGGACTATCCAATTTTGGCATCGTGCGAGGAGACCCAACACTCAAAGAGAGTCCCACCAAGTTTGATGGCCTGGAGGGGCCCCAAGCGTCAAACACAATAGTGGGATGGTCGGGTGGTCATCATGACTTTGGCGAGTATACCTTGTTTGAGCCTAAGCTGCAGTACACGTCAGTGGGCGCGTGTACCGCTGAGACACTCCCCGTAACTCTGAACCACGCACCTCCGCGTGCTCATGAAAAGTTCTTGAAACATCTTACTTAGCCTTTCAATCATTTCGCTTCGTATTATCATAATGGTGTTTAGTCTGCTGCTGTCATGTGTGTTACTCTGAAAGAATAGCATGCAGGTGCTGCTTCTTGAGGGCCCTGCATCTTGTAGGTGCCAACGGCCGCCTGGCGAACAAGCTCTTGAAGCTTCGGAAGGGCGAGAGCCCTTTGGGAGAGGAGTCTTGGATTCATAAGGAGCTGTCACTTTATACCAGAGCTGTTTTGCATTTTGGAGACTAGAGCTAGCGCAAGTTCTGGCAGCCGCACTAGTACATGCAAGCACTGCCAAAGGACTGCTGCTGCTGTTGCTGCTGCTATCACCACGACTACTACTGCCGCTGCTGCCTACTACTACTACTACTACTCCTCCTCCTCCTCCTTCTCCTCCTCCTCCTCCTCCTCGTCCTCCTCCTCGTGCTGCTACTGCTTGGTCTCTGCTACCGCTGCCACTGCTACTAAGAATACGAGTAGCAGCAAGAAGATTGCAGACACATTGTGTGATAATGACAGAATGGACTGATTCAGATACCACAACCTGGAGGGACCCCCAGCCCCACAGCAGAAGCTCCGACTTCTAGCGCTCCACGGCCTGCACCGTGTCCACCACGCCCCATGAAAAGGTGGTGCCGGAGCTTGTCCTAAGGCAAAGCTGCCTTTGGGGCATAGAGCTTGCTGCGTGGGGCTTTCGCAGAGGACCAAACGCTTCTCCCAAAACCGAGATTGCTGAGGCAGACATTTCTTGAATTTACGATTGGACCCGTGGCTTGGAGATGCAAAACTTGATGATTCAGCCTCCAAGTTCATAGATCTCATGTGCCCCAAGCGCCCCGTGCTCAATCTCTCTGCTTACAGCCATGCAAATCACGCAAATCGCCACTTCTGTGTCGCGGTGATCGACCTGCAGGCTCTAAAGTTTCTCTTCACCTTCAAAATACATGTTTAGTGTCAAGGCCCAACAACCCCCTGAAACCGGAGAGGAAGAAATGAACAAACAGGAAAACTCGCTCTTCGCTCCAGGATACTCGTCCCCATTACAAGAAGTCACTGTTGGTACCACGATCTGCACACACCCACATTGAAAGCAACGTGTGCTTGCTGAGGCAACGGACGCGGGGAGCGATGTACCATTGTTTGGGAAGCCTGCCACCTGGAAGACTTAATCTTGGAGCTTAGGACCAGGGAGGTTCTGCAACTTCATGCTGGCTTGCACTTTCAACCGTAGAAGCGTGTACTGAAGGGTTCTCGGAGTGGGCTTGGGGCTGGCATTGCAGGATGTGAGTCATCGCTCGAAACTCTCCCCCCGAAACAGAAGGCGTCTAACAAAAAGTCCGTCAGAGTTCAAAGCTGAGTTCGGAAGGGTTACCTGGAAAATCTTCAAAAAGGCAATGCCTGGCGGCCATCTTGCGCCAAGGTCAGACTGCATTAGGGAGCCAATGCAGATGCAGTTCTGGACGATCTTCAAACGCCAAAACCCAATGTGGACCCCAAAAGGCTTATCCTCTTGCTATGCTCTCCCAATGAGGAGATCCATCTTGCCAAAACTCTCTTCAGGGGGTTGGCCCGGTTCAAGGCTTTTTGCCAGTTCGAGGAGGGCGATGCCACTGCCGGCCCTGAAGGATGATGGGACTGAGGCTTTGGCTTACGCTTTACGAATCAAGAGGACGGAGCATTAGTGGAGCAAAGGGTTTAAAGCCGAATGTGTTGCAAGTTCTACGTAGACGTAGTACAAGATTCCTGCAGTGACCTTGCCGCCTCCCTCCCCAAGAACAACAGAAGCAGCCTGGACAGGACATGTAGTAGAGAGAGACTTTCTTTTAACAAGGAGCTGCATGAAACCAACAGATGCATGATGCCAACAGAGAACAGCGTGAACGAGGACTGAGGACTGGATGTAGTCTTTAGCGTCTAGTGCCAGCATAAGTGAGATGCTAAATGGCAGGCGAGAAGCTTCCAAGCGTATACAGGTCCTTCAAAGCCCTGCAACC
Organism: Symbiodinium pilosum; assembly: GCA_905231905.1. NCBI lineage: Eukaryota > Dinophyceae > Suessiales > Symbiodiniaceae > Symbiodinium > Symbiodinium pilosum. The sequence continues at coordinate 14,481 of CAJNIZ010016891.1, forward strand.
ATTGATAACATGCTGCATAAACCCTAGACGAGCTTGGAGAATTGGACTATGTAACTCCAACCAAACAATTTCTCTGCGCCTCTTGCCCAGTGCCACAGGCAGTAAGGATCTTCATAAGATCTCCGTTCCTGCCAGTGCTGAATTGAGGGAGGGCTTAGGGCAGCTGTGGATAGCAAAACAACTTATGGGGAACAACTGTGCGGACGTGGATGTGGTGATGTTTCGGATTTCGAGCACTGGTGGACCGGTGGGGGTGAAATTTTGGCCGGCAACTAAAACTTTCTTGCAGGTTCCCTGTAGCAGCGAGCAATATTAAGAACGGCTCTAAGAAGCTGCAGAATTGTCCCAAGCGGAACATTTCATTTGCCGTGGCTCAAAGATGGACTTTAAGCTTGAGAGGTGCTGTGTTGCTTCAAATCAAGTTACACAGCCTTTGTTGCGAAACAGCCTGTCACCATTTCTACATCGTTTCTGCAAGTTGCGCGGACAAGCAGCGCTCGTCAGAGCCTTCACCTTTTGAACAAGAAACGAAACTGGAAGGGTCCTCTTGATGATGCAAACCAAAACAGTAGACATGTCCAGGCACATCAGAAATCTTGCAACCTCCTACTGTGGATGGAGGACATTTTGCGCCAGCTATCTTGCCTATACAGTAGCTTGAGTATCCTAAGTGGTGCAAGATGTCCTCCATCCACCGTAGGTTCGATAAATTCTGGGATCTGCGTGTGGGCTTCCAAGTCTTTGAGGGTGAGAGGTGATACTTACAGTCTTTATGATCTTCCTGCATAAGGGGAACATTGGGGTTGCATTGGGGATATATTGGAGTTATACCGGGATAATTGAAACGAAAAATGGAAACTACTATAGGGTGAGATGATACTTGCAGTCTTTATGATCTTCCTTCACATCTGTTGGTTGTTCTGGCAATGCCGACCAACTTAGTCCAAATCAACATTATCGGCCTTTCCTATGTAGTCCCCAAGGGGGAACCCCCCCTCCATATCCCCACTATCTCCAGCATCCCTCAGGGCCTCAATATAGGCCCATTTTCCAAACCCCATCCTGAAAACTAAACCTCAACCTAAACCCCATGTATCTGTTCATCCATATGAATACATAATGTACTTATCTACATACATACGTATATATGTATATACATGCATGAAGGTAGATGCATATGTACATAGATATGCGCCTGCAATCCTATATGGTGAAACCACCCATACAATGTCGAGATCGCCTGAGGTTGTTTCCAGCGAGACCCTCGATCTTGCAAGGCGCCTGGGAATGGCATGACCTCGGTTTCCCTGGCGCTACGCTGAACCCTAGACGTAATTGAAAGGAAAATAGACACTACTGTGTTTACTCAAGGTTGAGGGATTAGCATGCTTAGTAGGGAGTGAAGATATAACTAGATCCCCCATATTGCCCCAATAGAAATGCTGAAAGTCCATCCTCCACTAAGCACTAAGGAGTGAAGGGTCCACTCAGCCTCGCGTTTAGGATGATTTAGGGACTTGGGCTTTGGGAGGATGATTTAAGAATTCGCGTTTTGGGTGTGAAGTTGGGTGTTTGAAGAGATGAGGTTGGGTTGAAGTGTTTCAGCTTGGCTGAGGGCTTCTAACCTCGAAAAGCCCGGCACCGGGTACCAAGCATGATCTCGGTGAAGGTAGCTTCGGGAATGGTCAGATGAGAATATTAGAGCAGCAATCGCAGCTGTATGGATGTGAGAACAATATTGGTGCCACAGGGATATTCACAATGATCAGGAATGCCTGTTTCAGTGCGTTGAATGCTGTGCCTTGAAGAAGACAATTGGCTGATGTCAGCTCCAAGGTATCGAGGGTTGCTTGCGAATCAAACGCAAGGGCCAGTCTGTTAGTGGGGGGACAAATGCCAGGATTTGCGACACTTTTCAGTTTGAAGACGTCTTTCTAAACTTTCTCGGGTCTGAACTTGACCAAGGATCACTGCAAACCGCTGAAGCACACGTGCGAATCCCTTCTTACCTGCAAGCTTCAAGTTCTTGAGCAGGCACACACACACCCACACACACACAGCAGCGACAATGACGATACCCGTAGAAAACAACAACACGAGCATGTACGTTACTTCAACCACCGAGCTGATAATCCGTGCCCCTCCATATTTCACCTCTTGAGCAATGAACAAAATGAGCATCCAGGGGCCCAAAGGTGCCCTGACAAAACACTGCTAAAGGCAAAGGCTGTTGTTTCAAGTGACTAATGAGCTTTCGTGAAAGAAACTATAAGCAACGTCGTTGGAATTCTGATCCTTTGATTGCTTAGATTGCTAATGTGTTGGACAAAAACGGCCTGCAACAAACATTTAATGCTTAGAAGAAATGTGAACGGATTTCCCGATGTGTTGTCGAAGCCTTTCGATAAAGTGCCCCTGATAGAAAAGGTTTTTGTTGGGGCGGGGCGATTGTTATTATAAGGGGTATGCGCTTTAATGTGGGGGAGGCGAGGACTGCTTGCAGCAACAAGGAAGGGAACCACTGAGTCTGAGACTCTGCTTGCCCTGGGTTGATGCCAACCACCTTGGCAAGCTTTGATTGAATCAAGACGTGTGTCTTGAATTTTCTGTGGAGTGAAGGTTCATAGGGTTTGAAGCTTTGGGCATGTTTGGGCACTGCCGCCATGGAATAAACATTGGTGCTGCTTTTTATGGGCGCGGGGCTGTCTGCGTGTTTCCCTCCAGAAAGTGGGCAGCGCTCATTGTCATAGATTGGCTGGCAGAAAGCTTGAAACAAGACTTCCACGAATTCATGACGCAGGTCTTGCTTTTGCTGAGTGTATGCGATGCTATGATTTAAATGCTTAATCGAAGCCTTAGGTAGAAGCATGCCATGTAGCGCCATAGTTTGGAGACATCGATGCATCTCAAGTGCCTCGCCCAGGAAGAAAATCAGCCTCTCTGAGCAGGTTGAGCGTGAGTGGTAGCTTCAACCGGTTCAAGCCCTTCAGATAACAGGGTCAACTAAAAACAAGCAGTCGAAACCCTCGCACATGCACCAAAAACCCGAACATCATCCTTGAAAGATTCACCCTCGATGGGTTAAGGCTAATGCCATGCTCAATTGCTACTTCCATGAGCGCCATTGCTGGTTTGCAGTTGTGATTTTTGTTGCTGACAATATTTGTGTGGCTATTTCTCAGAAAAGTATTGCCCCTTACTTCCTTCAAATAAGCAAATCCTGAGAGCATGAGTCAAAACAGGAAATCATGTAAGCCCTAATTTAAATGAACACCCTTTGTGACAGCTTCTGTGCAGACTCCTACATGAAACCCGCCCGCATTCCTGGCGGAATTCTAACGGAATCAGAACATCCACTCAGGCTGCTACTCTCAACGCACCAGCATCCATGACGAAGCCATCCTCCGTTAGAGAGGGATTGGAGAAGTTTGGGGTGCAGATTTCATGGGGATATGGCAGGTGATGAGATGCGGGCTCGATACCCCACTTGCAACAGCAGCACGCGGAATGGTGGAAAGCATGTCTGGTGTCCTGCAGAAGTCACGATATGTATTTTTCAACGAGATCGCACCCATGCAGGCCTTCATTCGTGAAGGTCAGTTCCTTCACTTGCCAAGCTAAGATGACAACGCGCAATTCGCTGCGAACATTTAGCTGCTAAGGTGTTTAGAGAACACCTTACTACGCTGCCAGGAAACATAGATGAAGCGTGCGGACATTCCCTGGCTCCCTTCAAACCTGTCTGGCAGAGACTGCTGCTGCGACACACGCACACACAGAAAAGACTGAGGTTCCCGCAGGCGTGCTGTCTGGGCAAGTCCAGCCGTTCTTGCACCAACCTCAGGCTTCCGGAAATTAGGGAGGCCACCATAACGAGGATTGGGGTCTGTAAGGGCGACCCCTAGCTTTGGAATCCCATCCTAAGCAGGACTTCGCGTGGGTGCGGATGCCTGCGAAAGGTGAAACGAACAGCGCAGCAACAGGAGCAATTCCAGCACCACGTCCTTTAGACTTCTGAAGGAGTATGTGGATCCTGTAAGAACCTTCAAACAAACAAAACAATCGCCACGGTAAACATCTCCACAAAATAGTGAGGCCGGCCCCCTTGGGTACGGAATGTGTCTGGATCCTGTCAGAGAGTCAGCGAAGCGTGTAAGAGCACTGTGAATAATTGTGAAGGTCTGTGTCAACTCCAGCTTAGTGGACGATTTCCTCAAGAATCTCTCTTGGATAACCTTTACAGAAGTTTTTTGGTGTCATGTCTATGATGAGAACGGTAGCCCAGAAACCAGGTTGCCAAGAAGAAAGACTCAAGATCACGCTTTCACGGCCCCGGTGCTTGCAATCTGCATATAGCGTCAAAGTACAGGATGCCAGCATTAGCCTCTACTGCAAGAGGGCAGCTGATTGAAACTGGGAAAAACTTGCGCAGGCCTAAACTTGAAGAACCCAATTGCCTCGCTATGCTCGCTAGCCGCCAGCTGAAACCGTCACTGAAACGTGATGCGTAGGACGTGTGCCCCACATTGCAATCACACCACTAGAGATGCAAGGAGTCACCTCAACATATGGAAAAGTCGTATGTATTCATGAGTTTCGTCTTACCTATGTCCGTGTAAACCATCCCTTCTCCAAGTTGCTGACAAATCCGGTAGTTGCCATACTGAACCTGCAGCTGGTCCGCCTCCGGGTTCCGATCAAGAAAGCCCAAAACCATTTTCTGAACACGGAGCGTCTCACGCAAAGATAGGAACATGACCAAGCACTGTGATGTTGGCTGGCGGCTCTTTCTTTTTGAACAAGTGGCACATGTCCACCTTCTCACGAGCTGGTTTCGCTCTTTATCTCCGATGACAGGAAGGAGCTGATTGCATGTTCTTTCATTTTCTTTCAAAAATGAAATGCCGAATTTCCTGCCCAACCCTCAACACTCTGCAATCCATCCCAAACTCTCAAGCCGTCAAATATCCCAAACACATCCAAACACCGAAGCCTTCAAATAATCCCCTGGTACCTGATTGGATCTTACGAAACCACCACGGCTGGGGGGTTCGAGTGTAGACTGGTATGCATTGGTGCTGAACATGCTCCAAGAGACATATGCGCCCAAGTTCGCCTTCCAAAGTCACCTTCGGCTGAACCCAATCTTCCGTCCCAAAACTCTGAACTCCTATCCCCGGCGCCCCAGCCGGCCCTTTGCCACTGCCAGCCGATACCCCCAAAACGTGAAAACACGCGCAGCCTGCCAGGTGAGGTAAGAGGTCCCTCCTCCAGAAGCAACCTCAGGCAAGCTTGTTGTAAGTTACTTCCCCAAGCCCGCCTATGCTTCATCGAATGTCCTTGTGGGTTTGCCTTGTCAAGCATATGCAGCTCATTTCGGTTTCTGGTTTGACACCTCTCAACTTGGGAGGCGACAGCCACTGCCGCATTGGGCCAATTGCTCGGAATAGTGCCAGTGCCGCACTCGAAAAGGACCTGCTTCCAGCTAGCTACAGACCACAGGCCTGCTAGCAGCCATTTTTAAATGTAGCAGCGCCGAAAAAATACGCACTTGCGACGATATCACACAAAAAAATGAGTAAATAACAACCAAAAAGGACACACCTTGCAAGCTGCAGCCCGTACACGCAGCATTGTTCAACATGCTGGGCCCTTCCTCCTTTCCACAATCAAAACATCCACCGCAAAAAGTTGAATGCTTGGTGCTGGATTCGTGCGTAACCGTATCATGATTTGCTACAATTACCGCGTAATCTCATCAGCCATTTGGGCATGCTCCAAACCAACGTGTCCTGCAACAATCAAACCAAATTCCCTCGGCGCACGCAGAACCTTGAATTTTCAAACGTCACGTGTTCAACCTGGAGACCGTGACCACTAGGCAGCCTCAACTAGAGATCTCGCAGGTCAGGCGGAGAGCTACTCAGGGCTGCCCGTTGCACGGCCATGGTCGGAGTTTCGGCTTTGCACTCCAGCTCAGACAATCGCCACTGTATGCAAACCACGCAGTTCTGCAGAGCGAAGCAAAAACGAAATTAACCAGTTGCGAAAAGAAGCAACACATCATATCTCGGCACGCAGTAGCGCCGGCCTGAACAAGAAATCATTCGACATCAGCCCTGAACTCTGCAGCCCGCGTATGCAATTGTGCGTGACTGTTTGTTCTTGAAATACGCTTCTGCCCGCTGTGCCGATGACAGAACTCTCTGGGAAGGTGCGGTGAAACCTCGGAATCGCTCATTGCAAGGTTCGCTGGCAAAATATTTGTAAAAACCTTGAAACAGGCTGCAACAATTTCGCAATCCAACGATTTGATCAGGATTTTCGCGAGGTATCTGGGGTATCATCGTCGGGTGAGCGCACTACACAGGCATCAAACCATCCGGGACACTAAAAATCATTCAATATCGCTTTTGAAATGCTTGTACAACCGGTTGGGTTTCCTAATCCCGTTTGATTTTGTATGATCGGCCTGATGATCTCAGAGTCCCCGCTCCTTCATGATTACCGGGATACTTATCAGCCCCGTTTAAGAACAGTTGTGCCCTTTGAAAAGTACTCGTCGGGATTTTTAGACCCCTGGATTTGTCACTCAATATTGGGGAGGCTAATATCAGGCGGCGGGGACATGTCATAGCAGCCGTGACAGACATGATATCTTCCTATCCTATGTACCGCGCAGCTCAGATCCACTTAACGGCAGGAGGTGCCCCAGCGTGTTCCTCTGTCAAGAGGGTCCCGCTTCTGACACCGCAAACACTGCCACACTGGCCCAATTGAACAAACATCGCGACTAGCATGGATGCCCCATGCAATGCGATACATCTCAAATTTCTGGCCAAGCATGGGCGACAAACAAAAATAATATTAAATATGACATTGATGCGGCGAACATGCTAATCCGAGCACTACGTCAATAAAAGGGACCATATCTAAAGATGTTTTGAGATAGAATTTGGCTCCAAAGACTAGCTACAATTAGGTAGCTTTTTGTAAGGGAAAAGGGACCAGATTTAAAGATGTTTCTGGGTGTACCTATCCTGATAATAGAAGTATTCAATACATTCCTATTCATTTTCTAATTAGTGGCGGGCCAAGAGCCCCAATGAGGCAGGAATGTATTCCTATTGTTTGTTAATTGAGTTCCAGGAGCCCCAATCATTCTTTTAATCTGGCGCCCTCAATTTCTGATTCTGCCGGGGGGTGGGGGGTCCCCCCCAAATTTAATGAAGTGCTCGGAATAAGGATGATGCTAGTAGCATATGTGACGATGACAAGTGATGATGAGGGCGGAAGACAACAGATTAGGCCTCTGAGCAAGAAACGCCAAGGAAGTCAGGAATAGTGGAGGGGGGGGTGCTACTGTGCCGCTGAGGCTAAACAGGGTCGCCATCCCTACAGCTGGGTGGGCTGCCATCCTTGCCTGGTATCACTTTGGACCCCCTTGCCCTTGAGGTACTGTGTCGTCACAATCTATTTTGCGTTGTGTCTTCATGCCGTGTCTTGTGTGGAACCCAGCTTGTTTAGTACTCAAGCATGTTCTTTGGCCATTACGTGGGAGGTGAGAGAATATTCTCTTGCAGCAAGTCGAAATCAATCCCAAACCTATGCAGCACCATGTTGCACGATTGCTCTCAAATACCCGTGCACTGCGGGGTGTCAACAAAAGACTTGGAGTGTATTGCATGTGTATAGATATGCGTAAGCACGCAGCCAGTCCGGCAAAAAATGAGATGCTGCACATCTCGCTCATGAGCCTCGAACCCTCAGTAAGGCCCAAGCACCAGCATGGATAGAACTCCACCATGCTGTCACCGATTGGGATAAGTTTGCAGCTTAGAAAATTGACAGGGCCCTTGTTCCGAACAGTGGCCAATGTGCGCAAGAAGGTGGGAGCTCTTAACAGACCGCCTCAAACAAAGCAGTGCCTAAACGAGAGCATCCTAAGTGTCACGGTCCTGACCATTTTGAGATACCGCCGCTAACCCACGTATTCCTGCATTACCCCGATGGCATGGACATACAATTCATTTCGGACATCTTTCCGGTACCTAAACTCTTGTAGGAAATCATGGCCTTAGTTAGCTTGGTGCAGCATGTCCATCGAAAATCTTGACAAACCCCAAATAACCCCTCCTTCATCCGGCTACTGCTCTGCCCTCAATGCGCACATGCTGGCCAGCCTTGATCTTGTCACCATCCGTGAGGCCGATACCACGAAAATCCAGCAGCTGGCCAGGTGCCCCAAAAGCGAAAGGCATTTGTTGACCACTTGGTTTTTCTTTTTTTTCCAACCCTCTCTATCGCCCGCACCCGGCAGGTCAGGGCACTACAAAATCAAAAGCTCAAAAGCCCTTCCCAAAACAGCATACACTGATGGCCACGTCCAGCACAATAGACAGGCACAAGCAGCACTTGGATATTCAGTATATCGCACTTCCTGGGATATACGGCACAGGGCGGCGCTAGTTCCTGGGTGAGAAGGCATGTGGGGTGGCTTCATCCGGCATGGAAAAAACATAGCTGACAGCCTGATGATGGGTGCCATAACTTTCGCGAAGCAAACAGCAAGCAATTTACTGCAAGGCCCGATGTTCTTTTTCAAGCTCTTATTCCTGCCCTACGCCCTGAGATCCCACCGTATCGATCGTAAGCCAGCCCCCAACCCGTCCTGAATTTGGCGGACGGGCCTCACAGTAAGTCAAGAACCTACTAGTCACTAGTACAAACGCTGCTACGACTGTCGGCACCTTGCAGGGGTAACCCTGCACACAGGCGATGTCGTGATCGTTCGCCGCACCAGATACGACCCTGAAGAAGGCAGGACTCGGGACCGGGACCCGGCCACAACTACGGCGTGTTGATAGGTTTGGGAGTGTGGATTAGATTCTGGAAAGGGCTTACATTCATGCAGGCTTAGCGCTGGGGCTGAAGGCGGTTTCAGTTCAAGTGGGTTGAGAGGGCGGCGGCGGCAGTGTTGGCGGTGGTGTTGCTGCTGCTGATGATGATGGTGATGCCGGCGGTGCTGATGATGATGGTGGTGGAGGCAGTGGCGTTTGCGGTGGCGGCGGCAGCGGCAGCGGCGGCGGTGGCGACCACAAACGCAGGGTTTCTGGCCAAATGCCTTGAAGGGAACTAATGCTTGAAGTGGCTTTTGAGTTGAAGTTCGCAGGGAGTGTGGACCATGTCAAATACAAGTGTATGTCCAGATCGTCTCACGTGAAAACCGCGGCGGCAATGGCGTGGAATTCAGGAATATGTGAATGAAACTAGCCATGAACAAGGGTGCCAGTGATAGTTGATCGTGTCAACTACACAGGTCAGCTATCATCCGCACTTGAACCACAGTTCCCCGAGTCAACGGAAGGAGGCCTACGCGACCCCAGCTGGCAGGAAACTGAAAACACTTGTTTGGACACAGGGCGGAGAAGCACGGTCTGAGAACCAGCATCCCTATACTGTTTGCCTAGGCGAGTTATGTCGAGAGTGAAACCTCTTGAACCACCGCGACAGACCGTGTCAGACTCTGCGCGTGTTGTAGGACCTGCATGTTGGACACTTTGTTCCCAGGATGTGAAATTCCACGGACGATGAACGCTGGCAGTCGTTACAAATGATGTCAGTGGGCTGCCTGTACTCAAGAGGCATGGGAGTCTCCGCAATCTGACGATCCATCTCATGCCAAAGGTCGTCATAATCGTACAAACTGACACTGCAACTCGGACATCGCAGAGACTGGAGGCCTGCGAAGGAATTTTGCAGTTCCCTCAAACAATCCTGATGGATCGTGTGCCCACACTGAAGGATCGTGACCTGCGTTGTAGACTGAAACAGGTCCTGCAGGCACACGGGGCAGTTGCGGCGCATGGCGTTCTCAACGCAGGTGTGCGTGTCTCGAATTTCAGACGGGTAGCAGGAGCCGCAAGCGTCGCAATGGAAGTAGTTGTCACGGCCGCCCACACGGCAGAGACCACACTTCTCACAGTGGAAAACTTTTTTGCGCACCCCCTCATCGTCCCAGAAGTTACAATGGGAGCAGAAATATGCGGCAAAGCTACTAGCGCAGGCCTCGCAGCTCTGTGCTGGAGCTTGCCGGTGGCCACAAACCTCACACACGACCTCCGCGATCTTTGTGCGGTCGATCTCATGCGGTTGCTTGCTAAGGCTGGCCGCCTCATTGTGGCAGTGACGGCACCAAAATATCTGGTCACAGCACGGTGCCACGATCCGGCAGCGCCGCCTGTAATGCTGGCAGCCGTGCTGGCTCGCCATCACACGAGACCCCCATGGCATCCTAAGAGCCTTTGACCGCAAAGAGCCTGGGGAGCTGCGGCAGTTGTGCACCATCTGCATGGTCCGAAGGAGGTGCCCTAGAATTGAATAGAAGCAATTCGCGCGACTATGCTGATACTTATCTGCTTGATTCTTATTACGACTACAGCTCTTTGGTTGTAATGGCACTGTCATTATGGCCATTAGAGGAATCAATGTTCGTATGATGTCTGTAGATATGTTTCCAAAGCTTGTGTCGCTGCGGCCCAGCGGCAGCAAGCCGGCGTTTGTCACAAAGTTGGCAGGTCCCGAACATACCTCGGAGGGTTGGGGAGTTTGGTCTCACGCTCATAGCTAGGCCGGTTGCTGAGTTGGAGCTATGCACATGCACTCTGATTGCGCGCGGCAAGACCTCACCAAGTTCCATGGTCCAAGCATGACATGGACTAGCAAATGAGATTGGCGGGACGCCTAGAATTATGACATGAGTTGATGGCTTTCAGGGGTGTCATGAACACTGCCCGTTCATGCACAAACCCGGACGTTGGCGCTGGCCGTGCAGCAGGATGGCTGAATGCAAGGATCCTTTCCAATTCTCAAGATGCTAGCGGAACCGAAGGGTGGCCTCACCAATACTGCAGTCAGACAGAGCGTCTTATGCCATATGCCTGGCTCCGGATATACTGGTGTCCGCCCGCAGGTGGACGCTGCAGTCTGGGAGAACGGGCGTGTTCAGCATCCACTTGGCACCAGCACATCGCCTCGGGGGAAGGCTGCAGTCTTGAATCCATCGCTAGGCCCTTGCGCGGAATACGCATTATTGGAGTGTGCTTGAGGGCTAGGCTAGAAGCCCCTTATAACAAGGTCAGGCCCACTGTACAGCGAGACCTGTTTGGAGTGCCTAACGCGAACCCTTGATCCCGATCCAGTAGTTGGCTTCTCCTGAAACAAAGTAGGTGTCCCAACTACACTGCCTGTGCCACCCTATGTTGCTTTGAGCATTTACAGTTGGACATCGTCACAGCAGGCAAAGCATCCAAACCCCTCCAAGCTCCAGAAGCACCATGTCATACAAGCCAAGAGACACGGGAAACAGAGACAGAGAGACAGAGAGAGAGAGAAGGGGCGGGAGAGGATAGACTGCCGATGGACAGGATGGTTCCTTTGGACCAGGTCATGTGAGCGGGCTTCCATTTCCATGGTGTTCATGAGCCCCAGGGCTCAGCTGCAGGCATACTCCGCACCACCCGCTCGGATGATGTTGTCTGTGCTCCCGAAAGCATAGCTTGAACCGCCTCCCACAACAGTAAGAGTCTGCGTCCATGTGCAAGGCTGAGACTGTACGTGGAGAGACTTGTTCTCAGCAATTCCCAAGCAAACATGAACTTTCTTCACAAAGAAAGCATTTCGGCGAACTCTATAGAAGCTTGGGCCGCTCAGGCCACTCTGATTCTGCTCACGAAGCTACCAACATTTTCTTAGCCCATGGACTCAGTTGCATGCTATCTAATCATCTAATAGGAGCTTTGAGAGCTGTCCTGTGTCCTGCTCCTTTCGCATTGACTTTCAACTGCGAAGCTTCAATGCGTAGTATCTTGTGCCCCCAAACCATACTGAAAGGAGGGCCTCGACTGTCGAGCACCTGTGAGCCTGCTTTGAAGCCCTCCATTCAAAACATATATTTACCTCCTTGCATTTCCCACCCGCAAATGACAAAACACGTGCGTAAAACTTGCGTGAGGCTTCACTCGAACAAGCCTCCGCTTGCTATCGCGATGCCGGCATTTGGAAAGCCTCATGACGAAGATTCTGGCCCGAATGATTTGTTGTCATGATAGCTGCTGAACCGTGCTTCCCAGTACCGTAACTGACGTGGATGCTCCTTGTACGGTCATCAATGTTGTGTGTAATTAACTGCCCATGCCCAGACAGAAAAATGTTTCGGGCGGACGAACGAATTGCTCCCAACTCCAAACCTGTAAACCCCAAACCCTGAGACCAATCCCTAAGCCCTTGAGGCTGGATGCCTTGCATGTGTCCGGCTACCATCCCAAGTCTTGATCAAGACTGTTTTTCTTCAGGTTGTGCTGTACATCCCTGAGAGCCTCCTAAGGAAGAACGGTTGTCCCTACCTTCCTATATTGTTTAGAATCTTAACTTGGTGAGGCAAGTCTCAACCAATCCTCAAAAGCAAGGTACGGGACGTCTTGGGTGAGGCCAGGTGCCATCACAATGGATCTACTTGAAGAGGCAAGACGATAGATTGCTTTCCTGTGGGTTCATCTAGGGACTACAGAAATTATGCTTGGGACTTGGCAAGCATCGTAGTCAGTAATCTGGAGCGCTATGATGTTTGCAAGGCCTGCAAGGTATGGGGTTCTACTTACCCGTCTCCGCGATGTTTTAGGTAGGAATCATGCATCTCAATCCATCCTTCGCGTATTTGGTTGAAAGCTCAATGGACAATCAAAAGTTAGACCCAGTCGTGCCAGGGCCAAAAAAGGCGGACTTAAAACAAAGAGCACAAGCCCTGCACCCAAACAACCACACTCAGAATTCAAAGCCTGGAGCTTTAAACCAAACTTGAAAAGTAAGACCTGCACAACCAACTTCGCCCATGGTCCAAATATTCGAGCGCCAGACCAGGCACTGTGGGACCCTCGCCGCACGTCTTCAGAAGCATGATTCCTGGCAACATGAGCTGCGGGCAAGCATTCCATGTTTGATGCTTCCAAAGCCCTGCGGGGCTGGTGCCAAGTTCTTTTGTGTATTGTCGAACTCGGCTTTCCACTGCATCTAGAAAACAAAGCAGCATGCGCAGGCAGAAACGCGTGCAGGAGTGCTGTCACCATCCAGGAGGTCTGTGCCCGTGAAGCCCAACCTTAGGGCAGGTAGAATCTGGGTTCAAATGGTTTTTTGAATCGTTGGGCGCCTGTGGCTTGAAGCTTCAGGGGTGCCGTGGTGATACTGTTGATACGGAAAATCCCGCATGACCTTAATATACTGTAGTACTATTCTTCCCAAGATATAAGATTATTATTCCCAAGATATAAGATACATAGGGTCATGCAGGATTTTTAGTATTCCGCACATAACTGGCCATGCATGGCTGCCACCAGCAGCATGACGTCCTGAATTCTAAAGGATGCAAGTGAAACACCCTGAGGCAAGAGCCACGTGCAGGCCTGCTGCGGCGGAGGGGCAAGTGAGGGGTTGCCCGGCGTTTAGCAGCGTTGCTGACATTCTTACATGACGATGACTCAGGGCTGTCTTTGTTCCAGTGGTCGTCTGAAGGAGACAGGCAAGGGATGCTACATGAAACAATTCCCAGCACAGACGAGGCCCAAAAGACGATGACCCCCTCAATTGACGAAGTCCTCTCAGCTCTGCTCTTCAATCATGCGTCTGAGGGAGCGCCTCGTACGTGCCGCACGCCTTCCTGCCGCCACGAAACTTGCAAGAAGGCTTTCAGGGATTCGTAGCATGATGGGCCCATGTTTAGGGGGACTATATAGAGGGTACTTCTGAGAAGGGAATCTACCTAACAATTTCTCCATGAGATTCTTGGGTCCATCACAATCAAGACCTAGCTGACCTAGCTTGGCATAATTTGGATCTGGGGACTTTCAGCTACATAAGATGCTGATGCTCAGGCTCCAGAAGCCCCGCGCGGGCAACAGCATCTTTTGTGTTCCCAAGACGCAGTCTTACTCAGCCTCCAAGTGCATGGTTTGCTAATGGGTCAATTATTGCATCTTCTCTTTGGAGCCCGGCCAGAAGTGTTTTGCTTTCCCTGATTCCCTGATGGAGTATTACAAGAATGGTGAGGATTCGCCCCCAGGCACCCCCCCCGCACCCACCAGCGCTCGACCCCACAAGAATGGGCTTCTAGTCAAGACAGATCCAAATAAGTACTGTTGCTGATCTTCTTGCCATTCTGGCTTTGTTGCGATTGCTACCAGCTAGCGTCAGCACTGTCATGCCTGTCAACGCTATCAACCTTGTTTTGTCCTTGCCGTAGTTGCTGTCACTGGTCAGGGCTTTTGAGCTACGCTTCAACCAGGACTATCCGCATGCGACGGAACTGGCAACTGAGCCGCCGACATGAAATTCCCCGCAGGGCCATGCACTCTCAAAGTGCCCAACTGCTTGCGATGGTCAGCCGCCTCCAGAAGAGGCATAATTAATGACAACATGGATCCCAGGTTTCTGGTCTTCGCGTAGCAAGAAACCTGCGAGAGTCGCACATGATTGTCCTGATTGGACCATGGCTCATCTCAGAAATGCATGTTGCAAGCGTGCAGGTCATTTGGGGAGAGGGTCATGATCTACGAAAGTTGAATTCATCATAGATCCCCTACGGATCGGAAGTCTTTAACTTCCGATCTCAAGCCAAGATGCTGAACCTCACCACAAAACTGCACCATGTTCCCCGAAATCAGCTCAATGCGGCATTCAAACGCCTCGAGGCAGGTGGCACCTTTGGCACACCAGCACCTATGCTTCGGCATTGAAGACTTACATGTTAGGCCTAGACGTGCTTAAACCCCAAGACTGATTTGTTTCCTTCAGAGTTGAATGCTTGGGGCCTTCAGCTTCTGGGGCTGGATTCAAAGTTCAACTTCCAGGGTGGGGGGTTGGGTTCTCGCCAGGTGGAAGCTGTAGTGTTCAAACGAAATTCCAGGCTTGTTGCCAAAGATCTGAGCATTGGAGTGGGTGATATTGGGGGGGTCTGCAGGCTGCCGGCATGTGAACAAAGAAGTGCATGTGCCGGCAGAGATAAGGGACGCATTATTAGACTCAGACTCTTCTACAAAGCCTGCCGGTAGTCTCCTAACCTGTCTCTGTGAGACGGGCTTTGTCTTCAGCTCCGCTTTGTGCGGCTTCAACGCTTTGCTTGAAATTAACAAGTGAGACTCTGAAAGCTGAACCGGCTCAATGCACGTTTGAACACGCAGTTGAAACTGATTCATATGGCAGTCCAGGGAAACGTCGGCATGGCCAGCAGTAGCCACAAGGACTGCCCCCCAGAAAACTCCCCGAAATCTACATCCATGAAAGGCGTAATTCTGGCCAAGCCGGGTTAGCGGGCAATCTCGTCTACTGATCAGTCGAGGAACAACACGTAATCTCCGCCGAATGGAAAAATCTTCGCCTGCGGACAAGACCGTCTGTCTGTCGGATATCAGATCTGCAAAAAGGCAAGTAGTAGAAGATTTCGTGACAAGAAGTACCACCAGCCAAGACCCCAAACAGTAAGCCCACGTAAAGTCAGATAAAGGAGAACAACGGGTCTAGAAAACAAGCCGAGGCTTCCGGCTACTAGGGTTTTCCCTGCTCTTTTCTCACAAATCATTTTCACCGCGCCGGTCAAATTGTTCGGGAAAAACAATTGCGACAGAGAAGGCAAGCGGGCACTTCCTACAATAGCCAACTACGAAGCACAGTGGTACCCCCACTTATGCGCCGGCTCCGAGTGCATCATCGAAACAGGCGACTCTGCAGGCGTTTTTGCCGTTGAAGTGAATTTGTAGTTTCCGTTCTGCGAGCCCTGACTCCAAACAAGGCAAAATCTCGAAAGCTCCTTGAAGCCTGGATCATCCGCCTCCCTTTAACAAGAACAGATTTACGTACGTATGTAGGCAAGAAACAAGATCAATGACATTCGTCACACCGTGTGACTTTGTTCTATGTGCTTGTCAGCTCGTGAGGAGGCCAGATGCTAATGTAACATTTTCACAGATTGAGCCTGAGCTCTTTCGATCCAAACTGCAAGACGCTGAACCAGGATGATGGCAAAACCCAACCTCCCCTGTACAAAACACGCTTCCTGGATTCAAAGCTCAAGCCTTAAACCCGTGGCCTGGCCTCACCCCAACCTGCCATGGCAGCTTGGTTTTACGGATTGATAGTTCGTCGAGCTTTAGCAGGGAAGCCTGTGGTGCATGCTTGGCTTTGGGAATTGTTTATGCTGCAGGTGGGGAGGACACGCTTGGTAGGTGCTGTGGCTGACTGACAGCCGGTCTTTTCGACCATTCTCAACAGCCACAATGCCTACCAATTGCGAGGCGTTCAAGGCCCTGAAGTCAAAAATCCAAGAGGGCCTAGCAATCAAACTGCAAAACTACGAAGTGCAACCAAGGGGCCAATGGCGCAAGATACCATGTAACGGGGTTACGTGTTAAAGGACAACATGTAGGCACGCTTGAGAAGACATGGCAGGTCCGCTGTGCTCTCGGCCCTGCAAGGCTCCAGTTGTCGTCTTCGCGCCGTTTGGGAAGCCGTCGATCTGAAGAAAGGGGCAGGGAGGAAACAATGTCTATTGCCATTGCTACATACTGCGGGCACCCGTAGTGCTACAGCCTCTGCAAAAGCACGACTGCCGCCACAATTGCGGCGACAAGGAATGCTATTGATAGGTACCCTCAGCCAGGCTGAGGATACAGGGGAAGAGGTTTTGGAGTCTCAGTTGCGGTGCTCAAACAAAGAGGCCCTGGCCGGCAGGCCACCACCGCATGCTGTGAGCACCATCACAGAATCGCCATCCTTGACTGGTCATCTCAGGTGGAAGTTGGCTTCAAACAGCTGCTGCTGCTGCTGCTGCTGCTGTTGTTGTTGTTGTCACAATGGGGTTCTTTACGAAGACATGGCCAGCAGTCCTGAAGGTACACGCCGGTGATGTCTGCAATTGCACAGCGACGGCCGCTGACACAAGTCCTCTCATATGTCATCCCAAAGCAAGGCATCCCCCAAGTCACATTATGTTGTTGGTGTGGCAAGAGCCTTCCTGGGAAAAGTGCGTGTGAAGCGAAACCCCAGATCAGCGATGTTATGCTGGAGAGCCAAGGCTCAAGAATTGTTCAATAACCACTTAGAAGACCTTGCACGGGGCGGAATGCATTTTTGGGCAAAGGACCCTCGTTCACTCCGGGAAACATGTTTTTCCTTGCAGGCTTCAGATTAACTTGGGCATACTGGAACCATGATTCTGACGCCTCAACTCAAGCAACAACAGAGGAAAGGTAAGACTCCAAACATGCTCATGTCCTACACCTAGTGGGTACTACCTGCGAGAAACAAGTGCTTCAAGCTGAGCACTCGGACGCTTGGGCGTAGCTTTAATAACCACTGCCAAAATGCTATGGAACAACGACCGCAGACATGCTCGCAGCCGGAAAGACCATGAATGAAAACGGCAGCAGTGCGATAGCAACTGCCTAAATCGACAGAGTTCATTGTTCAGAGGTCCAGCCATGGATTTTGCAACGTCACCTCGACGCCACGTGACCCAAATGACATCAAGTAGCCCACTGCATGTTGACATCTTAAGAGAAATTTGAAAAACAGCTGCGATCTGGCTGTGAATTTCTCTACCGACAATTTGTATTCTGCAACCTTTGACACCTGGACCTTTGAAGTGCCTTGATCACACCTGCGTTTTTTGAAATCCAACGTCAGGCGGTCGCTACCCATCCCTAAATGCATGCAAATTCCGCAGGGCTCTTTGCAGATAAGTGACAGGTGTCCCATCAAACTACAATTATAAGCTGACACCACTTATGCTGGGCTGCAACGATATGAAGCGTGATAATGGTGTTGGCAGCTGGGCTTCAGACGCTGCAATGCCGGAGGTGGGCCCAGTGACCACCAGCGCACCAATCTTGGGAATTGTTAGCTTACCTCCCTCCAAGTTGGTATGGCCATGAAGAATCTAATGCTTTTCACCTTATCATTGTTTTTTGCTTGTCATGCACGTTCTAACCACCTTATCAATTCTTTTCCACCTTAGCACTGCTTACTTCTACCTTTCCTTCCTGTGGGTTTTCTGACTCTGCTCATCACCTCATGGTCTGCCCTTTGGAATGGTTGAAAAACAGGGCCCAGTTCTCACAACATTCTTTTTCCGGGCCACATGGGATCGTGTGAGGTCTGATGGCCATATAAACCCATGTAAATTTCCATGGTATACACCATACAAACCCACATAAATTTCCATATGGTCTTGTCTGGCTGTAACCCCATACAGCTTTTTATTTCTGTGGACCTATAAGCCCTGTTGGCATTTCAAAAGGCTTTAAGCATTTCAGCCACTAAGCCCCATATGGCTCAATATGGCCATTGGGGGTTTAGAATGCCCCTATAAAGCCATATGGAGCTCACATGGTTCTATATGGTGTACACACCATGTAAGACCGTATGACTTCCCTACTGATATCAAAACATCTGCTGCAGCTCTTAGATCCCGAGCATCAGAAAGTGACCCGAGCCCCCCAGCATCGGTGTTGAACTCCGCTGGGTTGGTGCAGCTATTCACAACGCTACACCAGCAAAGCCGATACCTTCCGTAGCGCTCAGGCTTTGATTTCAGCCCACAAGGTGTAGGAAGGGCATTGGAGTTCCAGACCTAGCTTTCATGAATCTCCAAGCAACCATACCTTGACTTGATACAGTAACTCCACACAAAAGTTCCTGTTGTTTCATTTTCTTCTACCTTATTACAGGCCACCGGTTTGATATGGCTTCCCAAAACCAGTCTCTATGGACAAAAGCAAACCGAATCCAGTTTTCGAATCCGCCAAGTGTTTCTGCAAATCTCGATAGAAGGCGATTGTGCATTCGAGTAACCAAACGTGCCTTCAGTTCTGAAACCTTAGCCACAAAGCCCCACAAGCCAAATTAACTTGTCTTGACTTTGATGATGATGATGTGAGGAGGAGGATCGTGATGGTCATGGTGGTCATAATCATCACGACGGTTGTGTTTAGGGCGACGGATACGGCTAGCACTGGCAGGGCTTTTAATGATGCAGGTCACACCTTTCATACACCATGAAACAATGACTGCCATCGCTGGTGGCATTGTGTGTCCTACCGTCATGGACATCCTTCGCCCCACAAGACAATCCATCATCGTCCAACACGGCATCGGCGCACTCCCCGCCATCCACGTGGAGAACCCCGGGCCTTGGAGTGGGCTGTGCTAATCGCGGGGCCACACTGATACTCACTGATTGCGTATACCTGTACTGAGACAGCTCTCGTACTCTGTTGACAACACGATAGCGGTTCACACTCCTTCTAGAAATACTAGCATGCTGAAACTGCTTGCTCTGCGAGGCTCGGAGGTGTTCTAACCTTCCATTGCACAGAGAACTACCCAAGAGCCTCGGAGGAGGTCCTCACCACTTCATGAGATCGTGTATTGTATTGCAACAGCAAAATGAACAACTGGGCAGACGCTGCAGCCACTGGCAGTAGGAACCGACTGTTGCAGCATACTGTACCTTCAAACCGGAGGATAACGCGAGGTGAATTGAACATCCAAGGGCTCTTGCTCGACCCAAGCTTACATAGCAGACCCTCACAGGGTCAAGTCGGAACCCCACTTCATAAAACCTGAGGCCTTCTTCAACATGCTTGGGGTTTTCCGTTTTTGGGTTTACGGTTTCTTCCAGGTGGTCCGTAGTGCGGATCTGCGCTTCCACCCAAAGATCTGCACTTTGTACTGAGCCAGGAGTTTGGCCACCCCAGTCCTGCAACGAATCGAACCCAAGTCGGCCCAACTCGATGGTCCTAAACCCGAATGATCAGATTCATATGCCCTGGCGGCAGTAAAAAGGTAGCTACCGTTTGAGGAAGAAATCTTACACAGGAATCCTGCACAACCTTTTACAATCACCTGAAACCTATAAACTGCAGCCGCTCAGGAGTCAAATAGCGCAAGATATTTCTACGTAAAACCATCATGACAAAAACAACAAGAATAACAACCGTAAGAAGAATACCGATGAAACTTTCCTAAGTTCGCAGCATTGTCCTCAAACTCTGAGTCAAATCGCCTCCAGCCTTTGACCCGCTGACCTGAAGCCCCCTGGATGCAGATAGATTATCTGTTAGCTGCTCCTCATCTTAGCTCTACAAACCACACCCTTCGGCCAGGACCTCAGCTTTGTAGCAAAAACTCTGTCAAGCTACGTACTTTTAAATCAAAGGCTCCCTATGTATTGGAGGCGGAAAACACCTCGTAATCCTCGCGCAGCCCCTCTGCTTTTGCTGTCGTCCGGAAAACTTGGAAGTGGTCCTGGAACTGCGGGGCGCTAGCCGCAGACTACCGTACGCTCCACGCTGCCATACACTCGTTACATACAGATCTTCATCGTTAAGACTACTGCCTACTATTAGACAACACCCTGAGCCTGGGCCCGGAGCCACATGAACTGTGTGCCACCCTGTGTAGCTGGCAGCGTCTCTCCGAATGCCCCAGGCCTGTTTGCGCAATGCTGTCCCAAACCACTCGCTGGGGTGTAGGGTTCTTTATGCCAGTGTTAGTGCAATCAACGGTCTTCTGTTCTCCCATGTTGCTCACTGACTACTCTTTCTCACCACCACTATCTGAGTTTGCCAAGCTTCGCAGCGCAGGTTCCGCGTTGCTTGCTAGGTTGTCAGGAACCAGACGCGGAAAATGCGACATCGTTTGTCAAGCAGATTGGAACTTCTGGCGCATTTAGACATGACATGTTACTGACCTCCCAGCAGAACACCTAGTCCCTGGGCCAATACCTCAGAACAGGCACCCACCAATATGCCGATGGAAAAATCCATAGTTATCATGAGCAGCCCGAGTCACCGTGTACCTGAATAAGCTTCAATCAAGTCTTCACGAACGTGTCCTGAAACCTACGCCCAGCATTCTTGAAACACATGTGTATATGAAAATGCCGACATGCGCTTTCAAATGTTTGCACCCTGTGCTTGAACATGGGACCCTGCACCCTACCTGGCACGGAGGAGCCAATCTGCAAACCCCACAACTACAAAACTTAAGACTTTAGACTTTCAATTCTCAAGCGCCATGCCGAATCTGGTGACCCCAGAATTAACCCAAACCTACATCGCCGAACCGCTGAAACCTCAGAGCCAGGCGCTCCACTAAGCGGAGTACCCGAGCCACACCTTCCAGAGCTCGCATGAGAAGAGCGCAACGAATCCAAAGATGACCCTGTACTCCCTAGCTTGAGGAATTGTGCTAGCTGGCTTGTGCTGCTGGACATAGGCGAGGTTTAGAGCATCCAGCTTGGCGGGGTCGGGATTCACGCCGTTCGGCAGTTTTCAATTCTGCGAGGATGTTCATGTGGTCACAGAGTCAACATCTCCAGCCCTGACTGCTCGTTGCACAAATACGTGCGCGTGCGCCAGGCGCCTGCATAGCCCTGAACAAGCAAACCCAGAAACCTTCCTAGTTGTTAAATGGTAGTTTCCCAAAATGAAGGGACCCCAACATAGACCCAAAAATACTGAAGTCCTTAGAAAAAGGACCCCAAAAAGGGTACCCTGATTTTAGGAAACCCCCACATCTCTTCTGTTCTGCCATTGCTGAGAGGCATCGGAACAGCCTGGAGACCCGTCATTTGGAAGTTGGGGCCCTGCTCCCCCCGCCTGGGCCTTGGGACGAATCCATGGGTCCAAGCCAGTAGGGCTTAGGGTTTAGGGGTTTAGGGTTTAGGGTTCAATAAGTTGAGCCACACACCTAAGCGGAAGCAGCCTGCTGAGTTCGACAGCCCTGAAGCTTAGACAAACCTTGTACTAACAGCACTTACAACACCTCCATCTCAATGCTACCACACGCTTCGAAAGCACTGCTGGCCCCACACGCTCATCATCGCTACGAGGTCGCCATTTGATAGCCCCGTGCCTCCGTCGCAAGTTGATTTTATTGGACGGGGGGGGGGGCATTTGACCAGGACATAACAGAATTAGTATCTGAAGGTTTTTCCTGATTTTTGCGCTGCTCCAGTTTGCTACTGGGTCTGAGAGTTAAAATAAATATGTAGAACATATAGTTATAAACAGTAATCTACTTTTGGGTAGAATCAACAACTATCTTGCATGCAAGTCTGGCCCCATCTCAGTGAGTCTTTGAGCTGTAGCCACAGGATCTGTATCTATGACCCAACATGTCTATGTGTATGTGAGACCTCGAAGCACAACTGCACGTGGAAGACCGCCCGAGATGTGCGCACACACAATGGTATTCTTCCAAACATAATATTTATGTGGAGTTTAACTCCGTCAAAAATCCCGCCATGAGGTTGCCATGGTCATGAGTCGCGTGGACGGCTTCTGTCCGGTTTCTGCTTGAGACTCTCTACCCTCGAACCGGGACTGCTCACGAACGCAACTTTTGGAACGCCAAGAACCATAGATCTCGAGGTAGTAGGCATGGTTCCGCAAGACATCCGCTCATGCTAGCCGCAGAAGGTGCCGGCAAGCTATCCCAATAGTCAATAAGGGTCCCAAGCATGACAATCGCAGCAACTGGAAAAATACTGTTCTTCTTGCTATCAATTTCCTAACAGCAACACAAGCATCTTTTCAAGAAAGGAATCGCTTGCCTGCAATGCCTGTAATAACGCAGAGCTCGCCAGCGACGCAGCCTTGGAGAACTAGACTCTAGACTTGAGGGTTGCGCGGTGTGGTGGCATTGAGGATGTCAGGTTTTCTGCTAAGATGTTCATGTCTAATGAACTTTAGACACTTAACCTCTACGCTCCCGCGGCACTTGCGGCCGGCCCTAGCAAGCATTTGCGCTCCTGAAGGTGCGGCTCTTGACAAGTGAGCAGCCTCGTATGTGGCGCAGTCGTAAGTTGGAGTCGCGAATTGTGGTTTATGGCAGATGCTTGATGCAAACTAGGCGAGAACATTGGGGAGAGAAAAGTTCGAGCGCTGAACATTCAGATGATCTGGCCCGGCTACTCATGACAAGGGGGAAACCTAGACTGGTAAAGCAAGCAAGCGCCTTGCGTGGCAACACAAGCCATGATAGATGAAGTAGCGATACTTACTGGCAGCTTTGAAACTTGCACGACAATATCGTCTACCAGTCTAACGTGCCTTTCGGCTGCCGTGTTACCGCCAGACATGACACAACTTGCTCGCGAAAGTCTGCGCTCGGTAAGAATCAGCTTGCTCTCGACAATTTGTTCAACCTTTTGGTGCAGCTTGGTCAAGTCTTGCCATGCTGGTCGCATAGGCATTGGGGAATGTCCTTCTCATCTCAGCTCCTCCTGCGGCGTGCCGCCGGTCCAGAAATGCCAGCTTGCCGTCTGGTGGAACGCTCTTCAGATGCAGATTCCCTTGAGAAATGCCCAGCCTTCAGGGCCTTCATACATGGGCTTTGCCAGTGGTTCACACATGTCCACATCTGCACTGTCATCCACTTTGGGCAGCTTGAGACGAATTAAGCAACTTGCCCGCCCTCTTCAGGACCTCTGATCTCCGTCCCTCTTTTGTCATTATCTTCAAGGCATCAGGCTTGCTTGACCATGGGCATCGGTCACTTCGCTCCGAGTTCAGCGGTGGGCAAGGCTGCCTGGCCATCATGCCTCAGCAGGGGCATTTCATGTCCGCAAAGCATATCCTCATTGCCATCATCCTTGTCGTGCACGGCCAGATGCGCCCTCCGCCTTCAGCAAAGGCATCGTGTCGAGAGTGTTGTAACCTCTGTAGAGCAAAACTTTCCAGCTGGTCACATTGACGAAGGTCTGCCAGAGCAGCGCTGCACTGGGGCTCGTGCAGGTACAGGAGAATGCGCGGCAGGAACATTTGAACATGATGTCACGATGTCTGCCAAAGGTCTTCAGCATTTCCCTTGCGCGTGCCCCGGCAATTCATCTTGGCTTCAGGCCTTGTGAAGCACAGCTTGCCGTAGAGCAGCTTACAGTGCATGTCCTCAAGCTTCTACTTCAGGACCTCCACGCCGTGCCCAAAACTCCTCAAAGGAGGTGTACCAGAAAGGATGCGAATCAGCACTACACAGCAAATGTAGAAGCGAAATGGTATATGCCAATGCACATATGAAACATGACCCCCTGTTTTTGCGGGTCGATCTGCTAGCCCTCCACGACGAAACTTCGAAGGTTTCCAGCACATCATGTCATGTAGTGGTTTCTAGATTCTAGTATTTGCTGTGGGCACTCAAGTGTTTTGCGAGAGAGCTTTGGGTAGCCTAGTCAGCAAGCCAAACTGAGCGTGTCAATTTGTCTCTAAAACTTCGGAACCAATGCTCACGCCAAGCACTCAAATGAGCATGTGTCCGTGGATGCCACATGAACTAGGATTTAGGGTACAAAGCCAAGATGTTTTTAAGGATCTATGCAACACTCTTCTTCTGAACCTAGCACTCACCAGCACTGAGATCCATAAGGCCAAACATAATCCTGTGGTTTGCTCCTGTGTTTTTCAGAAATCTGTTGCTGCTCCTCAAACAGGACAAGGGCTGTTGCCGAAAGTGCTGGAATCCGTCTGCAGTGCCAGGGCTGCAGCACCGAAGACTGCAAGCATCCTCAGAAGACATATCAGACTCTTCGATTGATTTACGTTGTTGCTACTCCTGATTCTTTGCGGGTATGACTTGCACCAAACCTCAGGAAGTACAAAGCACTGAAATCCGGTGGCAAGAAACCGTCTGGTACTCAGAAAGACGGGTTGCGAGCACCATGTGCAAAAGACGTGCAATGGAATCCTGTCCAGACATCCAGCGTCAGCAGCCTTCACATGACATTGAAGAGTGCCAGCGTGGAGACAGACCTCAAGCGTAGGGTCGCATCTTCGATCTGGATTCTGCATCTGCGGTTACAGTTGCTATGTCACTGAAGATTGAAGCTGGTAGCAGTGTGGTACTCGGGGCACTCGGTCCGGTGAATGCATGGCAGGCATGGGGATGGCAACAAAAACTCATATCTCATAACTGGTGCCGCTCACGCACTGAAGGCTGCTTAATTTCCATGTACTGACTTGGTAATCATTGAGGGGATCCGCTTTGCAGCCGCGAGGGGTGGAAGTCGAGAGTCACGGCCGCTTATCGTGCCCCAGTCTCCAAAAGAATGAATGCTCAAAGCCCTTAGCCGTTCACTAGCCCTGTCAAGGCTGCTCAGGCTGTTTTTGCAGCCGAGTGGAACATTTCATGCACGGATTCTCCCCGTGGCGGTCTCAACGGAAAGGCCTCTGTCAGTTGGTGATTCGCGCGCAGATCGCCTGGTGATCTCGCGAGCTTTTGTATGTTTAAAGGGTTTCTGGCCTCCTCCGCAGACCCGAGCAAGCAAGGACGATTCGTCCACTCCTCGTTCCATTACATCCATACCCATACCGTCGTAACGTTTGTGTTCCAAGCGAATCCGATCACCAGAGCATCCATGCCCACACCGTCTTAGCGTTCGTGTTGCAAACTAATACGATCATCAGAGAATCCACGCACCAACCAAACTAACAATTATGTTCCCCAGAGCATCCATGCAAAAACCATAATAACGTTCGTGTCCCAAGAGCATCTAATCTAGCCGAGATTTGCAAACAATGCTTCCTGCATGCATGGTCGCAACTGTGCCGCAAGTGGATCTGTTTTCAAGTAGACTCGAAACGAAATGAGCTAGCTGTGCGTTTTGGATGCCCTGGCGCAGCAGTGCCTTAGAGGAGGCCCAATGTTGAGTACCTTTCGTCCCACACGACGCAAATCATGATGCGAAACCGAATTAGTTTACAGGTTTGGTTTTGCACTTAGCTGAAAATGCGCGAAAACTAACCTCAGTTTCGTGCAGTTTTTATTTTTGCCTTCGCAACCAGCCAGACGTTCTACACGCACGTGACCTAGTTAGTACGTCTCTTCAAGGGAGGATGTTTAGCACTACAAGCGCGGGAGCCGGATAGAAGCCATGGCACCTCCAGCGTACTCCTCACTCCGGGTCCGGGCTATCCCGCGGTCGCTTCTTTGGCGGCTCCGCGCCCAAGTCAAACTCCTGCAATTGGACGTTGCTGTGAGGGGGAGGCGGATTTGGGTCCAACCAATTGCTTCTTCTCAGTTCCCTAAACTGTCAAGCCGAAAACTGTCTTTGCTTTTTATTGCTGTGACACCTGCTGTCATGCTTGCTCACGATTGCTCATTCAGTTTTTTATAGCTTACAGGACGTGCGCGTCCTCTCACCCAAACTTCTAGCCTGTAGGACAATCAAAGCTCAACCCTGTGGTCAGCAACCCCAGAACTTGCTTAAATGTCTTGGCACCGCCCATGATCAAGCCCTAAACTCCAATGTCCTATACCCCCTGAAACAAGCCTGATATCTTCGACAACCAAAGCAAAAGGTCACCTCATCTGAACAATTCAGGTCTCTGTCCTTGCGACAGACCTCGGCCAGCATGTCCCGCTTCGTCATAAGCTTCAGCCCTTCGTTCTGGAATTTATACCTGAAGCTGCTGTTTCAGAAGTATTTCAAACCTATGGAGATCTGCCGGAGAGCAAGAACTTTCCTGGAAGTTACCAGCCAACAAAATACGCTGTGGTAGCTGGGAATGGAGAAGCGAAGCAAAGCAAAATTCCCACAGGGTTTGGCTTCATGGGTCAGAAGGCCTGTGACGAGATTAGCTAGAAAAGGCCTTGCCTGTCTCTCATTGTCCCGCTTCAAATGAGCATCTGGCGTGTGAGGCTCATGCGTGCTTTGAATCAGGGGTGGCTTGCTAAATATCTGCAAATTAGAAAAAACAGTTCATGGCTTCGTGAATTGGGCTTGGAAACTGCCACTGCTGGAGATCCAAGAGAAACAGGATCGTTGCTCTTGGCCCAAGGCTCAGCCTCCTGACTCTTGAGACTACTTTGCGCGGCTTTAAGCCACGACTGCCTTGATAGATACTCCACTCCGTGGGTGTCCTGCTCCTTCTGACAATCCGTCTTGACAAATCCAAAGCAAATCCCACAGGCTTGCATATTCATGATTCATGATGATTCATGTGTCACATCCATCTTCGGCAAAGGATCTTCTGCTTCAGCTTAGCTCGCAGAGACTGCTTCTGCAACCCAAGCAGATATCTGAAGCGCTCAACCTCCACCTGAAACGACCAAGGATTAGGGCCATGTTATACTTCGGATTCTAAGTGGTAGTCACGGCATTGGCTGGCAGTGGGAACACAACGGTGTTAGTAATAGAACGAGAAGTAGAAGAAGAGATAAGATGGCACTGGTTGTGGCAACCAGCTGTTGTAGCTGTAGTGGTGGTGGTGGCAGTACTGCTGCTGCTGCTGCGGCGGAGGCGGCGGCGACGACGACGACCACG
>CAJNIZ010016891.1:41930-80582 GCA_905231905.1 Symbiodinium pilosum
ACCACCACCACCATCACTACCACCATCTGCATGCATTTGTTTGAAGCACGAGTCCTTTTCGAAAGATTCTGACCGTCACCATGACCCCAATTAACTTCAGTACTGCATCTACGATTTTCGGCTCAGCTTGCGAGTGCTGTGAGCCCTCCAGCTTCAGGATAGCTCCTGACTTCCTGTGATCCGAGGCTTGCAATGCTCAGGGCTTGAGGTCTGAGTCTGAGACGTAGAGCCGGAGAGCCTAGTGAGGCCCTAGGATGCAAGGCGGCGGGTTCCGTGTTTCCAACATGCTCCACGATGTGGCGTCAACACGCGGGTCCCTGATTGGTTCGGTTCTCACACATTGACTTGGAAGTCATTGAGCCTCACAACCACATAATTCATCAACTGAGGGGGACCACTACAAGTTGAAAGACCCGCCAGCAAAAGTGATTCCTTCACTCGCACCTGATTCTCCCATCCCTCGGACTCGTTCATGAGGTCATACCTGAGGCACTGGTCTGCACGTCTTGGAAGAAACACGCTCAGGATGAGATCAGGGTTCTGGCTTCAGGGGAGTTTAGGTTTGGGCCAAATCTGTTGCCTTTGTCACCCTGTCCAGCGCAAATCACTCTCTGGGGCCCCAATCTGCACACGCAAATTATCAGGAGAAGTCACCTCAAATCCGTACATGCAGACAAATTTTGGTGTTGATTGCAAACAGATAGGGGCCGACAGCCTACAGCACAATCTTGACCCCCCAGTTCATGCAATCTCTGCAGTTGCCCGCCAGTACTTTAGCACAATGACAAGATCATCAGAATAGTATTGTGAGGTCACGTGGGGTTTGGTATACCCTGATTACACATTGTGTCAGGGCTGCAAGAGACTGTTATCAGCAATGCTTGCAGTTTTTGTGTTTCTCAACCTCCAAGCTCCACAAGATGATGTTTTCTCAGCATGGGGGGATCCCCCATATACCCCCAAAACAAACACAATCCTGAGAAAGGAGTGCCTCTGATGGAGACCCTGTAGCTGGAACTTCTGTATGTGAATGATGCACTTAGCCACAAGGGCCTAGATCCCCATCTCTAAACATCAAACCACAAACCCGTGGATTCCAAAGCTTCGACTCCTCAACCCTAAATCCCCAAGCCTTAACTTCCGCATGAACCCCAATCCCTCCAACTCCACAAACTAAACCCGTCCCAAGCTGCAGAACCAGCGCAGGGTCCTTTGGTTCCACCTCGTCAGCCTCTTTTTCATGGCCGCACCATCGGCAGAACCTAGCCACTGCATGGTTTGGGCAGAATTTTCGGATTCAGGATGTGAGGCCTTGCGGTTCAGGGTTTACATGGGGTGCCTGGGGATTGCGGATTCAGAGTTGAAGGTTCCCTGGTTAAGGTCATCGTATCCACGGAAAGGATGACATGGGCCCTCCTGAACTAGATGGAGTGAAAACAACAGCATGGGCTACCGGGAAGCTTGTGTACTTCGGCATGACGAATCAGACGGCAGGCTTGGGGACCGCCAGGTTTAGGGAGTGGGGCTGGGGTCTTAGGTGTAGAGGCTAAGGCTTCGTCTCAGATGCTTTTGTTCAGGGTGGTCTCAAGACATTGGGACCCGGAGCCCAGAGCCCAGGGTTGAGCTTTGGGCTCCTGTCGAACATGGAAGGGAGGTTGGGCTAGGCACGGCTGAGAGTTTTCACTATAGTTCAACCCACGATGTAGAGACCGTATGAGTTGCAGTCAAACGTGTCAGTCTCTGGAAAATAGCCTGCCTAACGCACGGGACTTTGAGGACTGTGGGTATTTGTGGGCTTAGCATCTCGGTTTCGGGGATCAGAAGATTTGCGATGGAGACCCAAGCCCGGTTGAAGAACATTCCGCGGTTTTGATGTAGCCCAAACCCGACTATTCAACACACTCAAAGTGTGCGGATGAGGGTTCAAGGTCAACCCCAAGAGTCCTGACTCCTCACGAAATGCTACATCCTGATCCAAAAGCCCTCGTCGGCACAAAGTCTGCACTGAATTTGCAGTCTATCCCTGTACTAGCCTGAATATCCCTTAGCCAGGCCTTCAGTTTCTCAAAAAAAGACTTTAAAGCTCTCTTATCTTTGGGCTTTGGAACTTGTTCAAGCTTGAGATCGTAAGATCTTCGGGCTGTCAGTGCCAAGGCTTAGAACATCTCCAAACTCTGGATACCCTCTGTGAGGATTCTTTCTTATAAGGACCCCCTATCCTTGGAAGTCAGAAGTCGAGTCTTGAAGCCTTGGCTATGGTTCACGCCTCCTTCTGACATGGAACATCAGGACCCGACGAAAGTATCACCAAAATGCCCTCTCAAAACTGAGTCCCTTACCGTCCTGCTTTCACAAAACCACAAATTCAGGTACTAGGTACTGTCGGGCGTGCTCCCACACTCTAACCTTTCGAACCCCCTCAGCTGAACAAAAGTCAACACTTAAACACCTACCAACATGTTTCTAAGTCCCTACCCTCCTATTCCTGGCAAAGTCAGCCTGCCAGCGTCCTCACCCACGTCCTGCGGGCTGGCCATCGCATCAGCAGAGCTGGTGCCAGCAGAGAAGCTATGGGATCTTACCCTCAACACCTACTTTTGGATGAGATCGCTGCCTTTATTGCAGGAATCTTGCCACGAGGCATTCTTCAAACATCGGAGTGGTTCAGGGGAATATCGGGGTTGAGCTTACCCCCGCCGACGAACTTTTGCCATGCCGCCGTGAAGGATTCTTCCAGGAGGTTTCCAACATGCAGGACCGTGCAAAATCCTAGATCATAAGTTGCCTGGATAATCGCCTTGACGAGTCCCTCATCACAAGCCACAAGAGCTCCTGCGAACACTCTTTGGAAACGGCACCTTCAAAAAGATGCCTCCTGCACCCCCTATCTGCGCGGTCCGGCAAGCAGTTTCGACAAGCCTTGCCGCCGCAAGCCCGACATGACTCCTGCATGTGGAGTAAGGATCCATAGAGTCTAGGTGCAGGTCTACGAACTGAGTGTGTATTGGGCGTTGCAAGAGTGAACGGGTTCGAGATTGTTCAAGATTCGGGGGTCCTTCTCAAGATCCCTTTCAGAAGGATAAGCCAGATCCCTGTTTAGAAATGCGGCCTTTCGAGAGCAGCCTCATTTCCTGTTGGACGGACTTCCTGGATCACTTTGTCTCAGCAGACCCAAATGAGTCTTTTGCACGAGCATCCTTTGAGTAGCTCAGCACAAGGAACAAAGCATGAATGAATACTGTCCGCCATCATCAACAAGAGGCGTGATGAGTAGTTGCTCGAAAAATTGCCAGTCTCACTGCAGATCTCCACGGATGGCTTTGGCTCTGCTGCTTGCATCCAGAGACCCTTGACTACTGTCCAGCTCGCAGAGCAGGGAGTAGACAGTACAACACACAAGCCTTGACCAGATGTGTGATTACGCTTCATGAAAACGAATCTATCTCAACTCCTTGATACTCAGAGGGAGGCATGCGCTGAACAAATCTAGTGCCTCTTACCATCATGACCATGTGCAAGTAAGATGCATGTCATGGCTACCATCCTAGTACCACTTCTGCTTTTGTCGTCGTACTATCCCTGAACCCGACACCCTAAAGTGCCTGAGAACGTAGATCCAAATCCCCTCCGGCCTCACCCTCCAGCGCAGGGCTCAAGCAGTTATAGCCTTGCGAAGTACAAAGTGCGTTCGAAGCCCACAGGTCTACAAGCCCCAGCGAATCTTCCCTGACTCAAATTGGGACGCGTGTTTGGGCCAACTAACTGCAGTCGCAGAGTCTTCCTTGATTATAGGGGGCTTCGGAAGTTTGAGGGACCGAGCTGTTTTGCTAAAGTGACGTCTGTGCGAGAAATAGCTGCAGTGACAGCATGAAGTGTTTTGGTGGAGGGGAGCACCGCAGACAAAGGATCCTCATGAGGGGGGCCTCCACAAGATAGACAACCATCGCCAAAAGGTTCCTGCTCCCTTGTGTACTGGAGGTTTCTGCTTCTGTCTAGTCTTGGATGGTCTCTCAATCAGATCAAGCTAGCTTACAGCCTGACGTGATCCGAATGGATCTGGACACATGTCGAATAAAAACAGCAATGCGAAGGCCATGTTATTTTCGCAGGCAGAGCAAGGGCCTTATCCAAGGTATTACAGAGGGAGCACGATGTTGGGAGAAGAAGCGTCAAGGCTTGGAAGTGGCGCAAGGCTGGAAATTGAGAGAGATGCCTGCACGAAGGCCTCAGCCTAAGTGCCTAGGGCATGAGGGCTCAGCGTCTGTCAGACATCAGCTACCACTGCAAAGACGTGAACCCACCACTTCTCCCAGATCCTGGGGCCATCCACCCTGTGCTCAGGAACCAAAACCCTGAACCCGAATCTCCAAGTCCATGCCCCGCCATTCTCTACATACGTCTCCATCCACTATGTCCACCACGGCGGCGCTTCTCGAAATTTACATTGATCCGTAGAGGTCTAGTTAAAAACTGCCACGGGGCAACAGTCAAGAGCCTGCGGCGGTGCACTTGCATCTGTCTCCTGTCACATTTCAAGGATGGAGTTTCCCAAAACTCTGCAGCGTCTTGAAGTTCCCAGAACAAGGGCCCTCCATTTGCAGTCAGAGGGGGGGGGGTCCAAACTTTCAGAAATTCCTCGATTGAAATTCAGTCGGGGAGAAGTACTAGCTCCTTTCCGTGCGCCATGAGTCATAGCCACATTGTCTACCTAGATAAAGCATCCTTTCCCAGAATTGACAGGAACCCAGCAAAGTCTGCAAGAAGATTAGGGAAGGGATTCGGATGTGGCCTTCGAACACTTGCTATTCAAATGCGCGCACGGTGGTTTAAACCACGCGCTCAGAAGCCGTTCATGCGCAGGCTTCAAACCTGATTTTCTGGGGCTACCAGGCTGATCTGAAAATGGCACAAGATTCTCTTCCAGGAACTTGTTCCTACCCTCCATGCATGCAACAGTGCCCAGCAACTAAGCAAGTGAAAAAATGATGATGACTTCCCAGTATTCTGATCCATGAATCCAGACAGAGCTTATAGACTGTAAAGTCCAGACTTCTCGCAAGCTGCACGCTGCGGAGCCCCAGCGACACCGCACCACGCCAGCGCAACATGCAAACCTACCCGATAATGCACACGGCCGATCGTAGCGCTGCCTCAACACCACGACCTGTAGACCCCCTCCTGACACAAACGATGTTCCCTACTATATTGTAGTAGTTTCCATTTTCTTTTCCATTATCCCAATAAATCCCCAATACATATTCTATAATCCCTATTTTATCTTGAAGAACTGGAGCGCCCCACAGCTTCAAAGTCGGGAGCCTTCAGCCTGTTAGCAGCCCAAGGGGACTGCAGGCCCCAAGACTTGGGCGCCGCATTCTTCGCACCTTGGGCGTGGAAGCGCGGCTACACGTGCTCTCATCACAAAAGACGGGTGTGCGCCAACAAAAGTAGCTTGGTCCCTCTTGTGGGTTGCTTTACACATATATCACGTAAAAGCATCAAAGGACTGTAGCATCTGGAGCAGGGATAGGAATGCGGGGTTTAGCTCAGACAGGCTCATACCATACAAATCTGAACTTGAGCACAAGGTACTCGCCTTCTGCAACCCTAAACCTTAAACCCCTCAACTCCTAAGCTCACACTTGAAAGCGACAAGGTACAAGAAGGTAGAAACCTTAGCGACTCAGGACTTAGGGTTCATTGAATCCTTCCCAAGGGCTCCTGTATAGTTTCTTTCGGTATTGTATGCCTTATTGTAACAGCATTATCGTAGACTACCTCGACAGTAATAATGGAATGTGAGACCTCAGAACTCCCTCAAAACGTGCGAAAGGGGTAAAAGCGAGGACGTCTAGGTAGCTTTCCAAAATTGGTTCTCCTTTACGCTCCCCAAACATTCCTGGGAGTCTCGTGGTGCCGAAAAATCGGATCCGGCTGCACTAATGACCGTTCGTGACTAGCAGCCTTGAAAAGGAGACGAAACAGGTATGCACCCTGGACCCGTATGCATTGAAAGATCCATTAAAAAGAATCCTCATGTTTATGAAGCTCCCAAATGAATGCTAGGAGCTCTTGGCTGGCTTTGCGGTTTCGATCTGCGGCTCCTTGCAGCACTCAGGCAGGCCACTAAATTGACTGCGCTTGGAATCCTGGCAAAAACTAGATTCATGCCGCTCCTTACGGTTGAAACTAACATGAACTCCCGGAGTGCTTGGCCAACGCCAAGATGAAAAAAGAGCCAGCGCGTCTCCCTGGTGGACATAAGTATGCCACCTCGCCAAAAAAATGGAGAACAACGGAAGCACTCCAGCTACCCTTGGGTGCCGGGTGGTTGATGCATTGCACTGTGGCGATTGGCAACAAAATCCCAAGGCTTCGCCAGCTTGCCAATGAGAAGCATCTGTCACTTCAAGCCCCAAAAAAACACAATGCCTGGACCCCTTAGCCAGGAAGCCTACCTGTCCCGGTCCTCTGCTGGAGCATCCCTTGCTGGCCCTGGAGTATCGCTGACAAACAAAAACAACAGCGACAAACTGGGAGAACAGGACATAATTCTGGAATGCGCTTGCAACGAAAACATTAGAAACAAGGTGCTGGGCTTTTGGTGTCGGATGGTTCGCAGAGATCATTCAGAAAGTCCTTCTAAGTATTCCCATGTGTGCGTGCGCGAGCTTCACGGCTCCATGGGAGTCAAATGCATGTACCTCTTGCCGCTTGCCACCACTTTGCAGAGTTGAGATAGTCCTGAAACCCGAACCTGCGGCCCCGACTGCCGCCCTTGCTCAACATCCAATCTCGCAAACCTCTTGCCACCTGGATCCTTGAGAGGCAAACCCTGAGTCCTAAGCCCAAAAACAGCTGCGCGGCTCTTGGACCGGCTTTTGGATGCACGCCCTCTGGGCTTCTTGGCGGACGAGGCATGGTTGGAAGCCTGCAAAGGTGGGGTTTAGGCAGCTTGCCCAGCAAGAGCTGCGGTCAATATTGCATAACCAACGACACAGAGACGCAGGGCTTTCTGCCAGCTTAAAATGTCTGTTTCGCCTGCCGCTTGGTTAGGGCACAGACTTTGTAATTTTCCGGGTGTTGGAATTGCCAGGTAGGTTTGGGGACGACAGCTCGGCGCGCAGGGTGCTGGCTGTGCTGTTTGGTACTCCGACTCCTTCAGGATCACAAAGAGGTTGCGTCCGTCAATGCAATACAGGATGCAGAATTCCAAACACACGTGCCCAATGAGAATAGTGTTGCTTCGCGCGAGATCCTAGGACATGTGGAGCCTACCCTCAGAAGCTCCTTCTCGCGCCGGCCCTCAGAATATCCACGCAAACAAGGACCCCAATTTGCAGAAACTTCAGGATGCTACTGGAAACCCACCATAAACACATGTACCCCCTAAAATTTCGAAGCACTATGAAGCTTTACATCTTAGACTCCGGCCTCCTCCGCCTCTTCCTGCTCTGGTGCATCTGCCGTCCCTGCCACTTCTGCAACTTTGCCTAAAGCACCGTTGCTTCATAGGTGGAGGTTCTAGAGGGTTGCTGGTGGGTGATTTTGCCAATTGGAACCTTCTGCCAGTCTGCTGCAGCATCACCTTCTTCTAGTCTCTTCATGTCTGACTATCTTATGAAAAGGTGTCCAGAAGATTAGCATCTCAGACCCACTGCTGTAGACCTTGCGTTGACCCTATCTAAACCCTAAATGGGCCTGAAACCTACGATGCACGTTCTCAAGGACTAGTGCTTTGAAACAAAGAGGACAGCAACAGCCTGCCTGAAAAAAAAACAGGGCTCACGGTACTCAGGTCAGCATCCAACATCTTAATTTGGAATCAAGGTCACCTGTACATGGCCTTCCCCAAAATGCTGGGGTGCATTTTGCGAAGATCACCAAGGCTGGACCAACGTTTGAGACAAGCAAGAAGGAGCACGACAAGCAGACCTTTGCATCACTTCTAGGAGCCCTAGACTCTACACAAAGACCTACGGCCAAAGCCCCTCCAAGAAGCTCTTCGACTAAACCCAAACCATTCGCTACCTCGAGGCATGCAAGCCACTCTTGCGTATCCGCTTCTTTGGCGCAGGGAGCGTGATCTTCTCCGTAGACAGAGATGCTGATGGAGGCGGAGGTGGGGAATCCTGCCAAGCCCCGAAATGCTAGCACAGGAGCTTCTCAAAATTCGGGGATTTTGGGGGGACCCCAGGGATATAGGGCGATCACAAATGGACTGTGGGAAACTTATTTGGGATTCTATGATTTTATGACGTGTGCTTTGAGAAACTCACCTTTGGCAGCCGCTTCAATTGGGCGTGCTGCAATCGGAGAATGCGTGAAGCACCTGCGACTGCATGAGGACGTTTAGACTTGTATGGCCTGCCTAGAAGTCGTGGCTTTGGGGAAGCCGGGTATCGCCACAAGCTTTGCAGGAGTTTGAGGGGACAGCTGTCGTCCGCAGGATTCAGGGCATAGCCTTCAGAGCGGCTTAGGACTTATAGGGCGTAGGGCTCAGGATCTGAAGCCATTGCCGCATGTGGTGCTGCGATAGTACCTCCCGGCACGATTCGTAAAGGTGAGAACGCCGCGAATACTTCACAAAAACGCCCCGGCTTGATGATCGAATGCATGGCATTTCACCATACCTGGCGCACACCCCGAACCGGTCAAACCTGGGAAGCCTGAAAATGATAGGAGAAGCCTGCGCAGCTGATAGGTTGGAGCATCGTGCATCCAGCAACGCAACGTTCGAACACTCGACAGAATACTCACTGACTCCACCAACCTTAAACCCTAAACACAGGAACGTCATGACTCCCGCCTATTCCTAGAAACTCCCGCATACCAACGCAGATTCCCTGACCGTCTCCTCAGCCAACCCCTGGCTGCTCAGCGTCTTGCGACTCTTCCGCTTCCTCAGTCCAAGGAGGCTTTTGGGTTCCCAAGCTGAGCAGGGATTTGCAACAACGAGTCTGAGGCAGGGCGCGCGAAAATGGGAGTAGCAAATTAACTGCATGTTTGGATTCTGAAGCTGGGGTGGAGGAATGAAAACTTAGGGGCCCAAGTTCTCGAGCTCTCTAGATCATTGCCTGGAACATAAGTTTCTTGGAGGTCTTGACCCCCACAGTCCTGACTCTTGAAGTATGAGATCCCTGCGGTGGAGGTCATCTTTGTGGAGGGTGCATGGTTTGGGTCCTGGAGTACCCAATACCGTGAGTTGAGCTCACGGCAGCCTTCTGGTGTTTTGGCGGGCGGCTAGCTGAAAGATGTGAAAAATGTTTCCCATGCGATTTCCGGGTTTCATGGACCAAGCCCTAGGATAAGGATATGCCTTCAAATTCCCAACTGATAGGAAATGGCCCTGACATATTGAAACAGGGATACCGGGGGGACCTAGGGGAAAGGGCTGCAAAGATGGCAGGTGCAGAACTGTTCTTCCGAGACTCTGCTTCTGCAGCTCGAACACGTCGGGCTCAGAGTCCTCCTCCTCGGATTTCACGCTTGGCTCCTGGCAACAGGAAGCTGACTCTCATAATCTTCATCACAGCTACTCCCAGGACTTGCGTTGACATTGTTTTTAGGCGCGGCTTGAAGTGTACAGCGTTAGGAAGCAGAATACAGTAAGTAAAAGCTACCTTCAGAAAACGTGCCGAAAATCCTGCAGCTCCAAACCTATGCAGCGGGCATGGCTAAGGGCAAGAAGAATGTCTACCAGTTGGTGCCTGAGTTGAAGCTGTTGAAAGGAACAACTCGTGCCCCTCATGCCTACAACTCTCAGCTGTTCTGTGCTTTCACTCGTCCTTCGCTTTGGCCTTTGGCTTCTCGTCCGACGGTTCCTTTGTTTTCGAAGGTTTCGAAGCCTTCGGACCTGAAGATCTTCAGGAAATCCGGGGTTGGGCTGTCGGACTTCTAAGCCAAAGTCTGGGGTTCGGAGCTGTGCGGGCATCATGAGCTTAGGACTCGACTCATGGCAAATGTGGAGTGGTGCTTCCCGTCACCTGTTCCTTGAGCATCCATATGTGCACATTGACCCATCTAAAGCCTGAAGCCACTTCAAATCGCAGGTCTCAACTGAAAACCGGCCCCTCAATGCCTTCTGCAGCTGCAGGCTTCTTACGCGGCTGGCGGCCGGCGGCTGCCCGACCCTTGGTGGTAGCCGTGTAAGTGCTAACAGAACCTCCTATGAGTGTAGGGCCTTAAGTTTGTTGTGAGGGGGCTACAGGCCGGCATATTCCAAACTCTTAAATCAAGAAGCAGTAATTACAAGCATGCCGTCTCACTGGATAGATGAGACCTGGGAGAAACATGGTGAAGATCATGTAGACATGGGTCCCAAAACAGCAAAGGTGGTTTCAAGAAGACAACCAGCAAATTAAAGAAATTGCGCGCTGAAAGCCACGAGATCTCAGCTTGCAGGCTCTTCTAGGTGTGTGAATGAAATAGCACTACCAACCCTGAACAAGTCCCAAACCACAAACCCAACAAAATGAAGTTCCGAGCATAGGCTAGCCAACCCCGTACCCAAGCCCCTCGAGCCATTCGGCAGCTACTCCGACTCTCCATCCAGACATGGGCTTTGGTGCTGTTACCAGGGAAGGGGACCGTGATTATGCTGCGTGTTTGCATGGCCATGTCCTAGAATCGAGGGAGGATCTCTGATCTCCCACAGAAGTGCACGGACTATCCTCGCGAAAGGACCTCCGAAGGACCCAAAATTTTCTGACACCATCCCCAACCTGGTTGGAAGCAAGGATCGGTAGAGCCTGTAGAGCGCCCCCTCCCCCTCCCGCGCTTTGCACGTGGCGCTTGCTCAGATGAGGAGTCCTGGGCTGTCTGAGCATTGCAGCTTCTCAAAATCGGGACCCTTCTGACCCCATAACGGCACCTTTCAGGGCAAGCAGGGGACCCTTACTTCCACAAATACCGAAACAAATGCTCGCGGATCTCGTACTTAACATTGTTGTTGTCTGCACAGCTGTGTGTTGCCGATCATCCGCTTCCAATGATCATACCTGCGGTCCGTTGTGTACAACAGGCCTCGACCACGAAAGTAGCGCCTGTGGTAGCGCCACATTCTTCAAGAACATCGCTGAAAATCTGCAATGAAACGATGTGATCGAAGTCGGCGACGGCAGAGATGGTCTGCAGCTCTTTTGTTACGGCACATGAAGAGCGGCACAAGTCTCGGAGCAAATGAAGGACCTCCAAAATGCGACCACTTACAACATTGTCTATCAGCTCCGCAGAAGTTTATCTTGTCATATCAAGCCACAATCCGCACACAATAGATCGTAATCATTCGGCCCTGGATGTGTCCTCCAAACCCGTTGGTCCTGCTTGCTCTCATAGAACCAAATGCCCCACCTGACCCCAACCATAAACCCCAAAGCCTAGGCACCCTTTGGAGTCACACCAATGGGCCCCGAGACCCCTTCAAGGCGCCAACCTGCAGGCTTCTCTGCCAAGGCTCCGAAGAACTCGAAGAAGATGAGCTCGACGAAGAAAGGCCCAAGGAGGACCTCAAGAAACGGAAGGCACCAAAAACGCCGAATGGCAAATCTCATTGAAGAGTGGGGTAACGGATAATTCTTTTAGACCTCATAATTACTCCAGAGACTTGTCTGCTGATTGTGTTAAATGGTGATTTCCTGGACTTAGATACGACCAAGTCTACCTCAGGGGTCTTAGTTCAGAAGGACTTTCTGGAGTTTTTAAATACTATTG
Source organism: Symbiodinium pilosum (assembly GCA_905231905.1). NCBI lineage: Eukaryota > Dinophyceae > Suessiales > Symbiodiniaceae > Symbiodinium > Symbiodinium pilosum. Next base: position 53,643 of record CAJNIZ010016891.1, read on the forward strand.
AAAATAGTGATTGTTTTTAGTAGTATTCTAAGAGTACTGATAATAGATGCTATCCTAATAGTACTACTACTAGTTATCCGTATAAGAAAGCTAATAGTGCTAAATATATTTCTTCTCCCTTAATACCAATAGACCTTATCTAAAATTGTCATCACAAAGCTACGAATTGTACTAAGACTAGTGAGTAGTAATATACGAAGCGTACGAATAACAGTCATCATTTCAAAAATACTACTTGTACTAAGAATGATAATGATTAATAGTGAAATACTATTAGCGCAAAAATGAGAATAATTGCCACACTAGTCGTACTAGAAACATTTTTCAAATGTACGTCCAAGTACTAAAGAAATAGTAAATATTATCATACTAGATGCACGAATAATACTTATACCATAGTAACGCTTATACAAGTACTAATACTAAGTATTGTTGTGCTAAGAATACTAATAATACTTAATTACTGTCATAAGAATACTTCTAATAATACGAATAAGAACCAATATGAGTACGCTAATAATATACGAGTAAATAAATAATGCTATTATTGTACTACTACCTACTAGCAAAATACTGAGTACATACTAGCTGTACTAATAATATCTATGATTATACCAAAACCAATGACACTAAAATGCGGTGGACATGCTGTGTCGGGCCCTGCAGGGACAAAGTTATGAATGAGGCGCAGTGTTTTGGACGATAACACATGGATTAGTACTATCATAACTATTACGATTACTACTAGAAATTCTTACTGCCGTTGTGATTCCGAGTATTATCCAATATTATCGGTACGATTATCAATGCTACCATTATTGTTACTAGTACTTGAGAAAACAAAGCAAATGCATCCTCTACCCGATGCCACGGCACGCGGCAAACAAAGCTCAGACGTGGCCACTTCAACTTACGGGTGCGCAAGGGTGAGTGAGGGAGTGCGTCATTGTGACACGCGTCTGTATAGCAATAGGATTCCCTCTTTCAAGAAAGTTTGTTGCTGGTTTGCGAATCGCCTTGAAAGCCCTCGGTTACAAGTATTTAGCGCTCGAGAATCACTACTCGTCCCTATGAGGAACATCTTCAAATACGTTGAGGGCTTTTAGTTGAATCCTGCGGGCCCCTCTGCCCCGCTCAATGATAGTCCAGAGAAATGCCAGTGTTGCCTCTTGTTCACGTCCTAGGCACATCGGAGAAAGCGGAGGTGAGGAGGCCTGCTTATCCTCGGCAAATGGATTTCGAGCTTTCAGGGTGGGGTATACTGAGCTCTTGCCGAATGACAAATGCAATTGAACAGGATCATTTTGCATGCTATGTCTAGCTTCATTCTTCATGAACATGTGAAATGCTCTGGCACAACTTTTAGGTCCAGAGCCAAGATGTTCAAGCAGTGAGTTTGGGGGTTGTGGTTTCGAGTTTCGGGTCTCAATAAATAAGCAGGTTCAGGGGCTTCCTAGTTGGGCTCTCAACATTGCATGCTCAGCTGCTGTTGGTGTAGAATCTTGTGCAGCTTTTCGTAAGGGTCATGAAGTTGTAAGGCGTAAGGGGCTGTACATTGGCGGTAGACACTTTTTCCGGAGGGTTTCAGGGACGGCGGGGAAGTAATGAAGAAGAATATTGTTCTCTCTAGGCCATTCTGAACATCGCTGCACGAAGGAAGGAAAACATGCTTTCTAGCCACTGCTTCAGGGAGTGCGGTTCTTTGATACGTTCAGGATTTGGGATTTCGCATCTAGAGGCGGAGGTTGGGGGGATGCTGGATGCAGGGCCTTGCAATATCATAAATTGTCTGTGGAGGGTGTGGGGCTTGGGTGTGGGGCACGGTTTCGAGGTCGGGGCAAATGGGCTTCAGGCCAAGTGGTCTAGATCTATGGCTTCCCTTGTCAAACATGTTCTACTGACTAAGTGCTGCAAACCCATTGGCCTTGCATGTCAGCAAGCCAACAAACGGAAAATCATCACCAAAAGCCCACAGGGACGCCACCTTCCAGTTCGGAGCATCTGCAAGATCCAAAACTCTGAGTTTGCTGAAGCCTGAAAGGCTGAAGTTTGACTCAGGCGCCGGAAGCCCTTTAACCCTAAGCCCATAAAAAATGACAAGCCAAAACCCCAATTCCTAGAATCATAGGACCTGAAAGCCCCTAAGGGACAAGAGCAGGAGAGCAGCTTCGGCTTCCCTTGCCGGCTTGGAATTCTCAGCATTCTGGCTCCCCTCCTTGCTGGCCTGAAACAAGAAGTTTGGTGGGCGGGCTTTGGGCAAGGACGCATGGCTTGGGGGCTTCAAGCAACCACCAGACTAGACCATGCTGGGTATTCGGCAAACTACACGACATCCCGCTATCATGGGCCCAAAGCCTGAAAATCAAGACAAACTGCAATTGGCGGCATGAAGCCCTAATGAAAGAGGCACCTGCTCACTGTTCTCTTCGGCTTGCACGTCCGCATGATTTGCAGAGTCATTGTCACCAACGTCATTGTCGTCCTCCGGCAACTTTTTCAGAAATGAAGCAAGCCTGCAATATTCGAAGGGCGCGAGCACAGCTAGGCAGGCCGGTTGCTGAAGCGGTCGGAAGCCTTAGATACCGAACTACCGCCAGCCCTCCAAAACACTCTTGCCGGCGTCCTCCTCGTCCAGCTTGTCGGCTTCAAGGACCTCGGGCTCTGCCGTCTCCTGTCACCAGAGTTCAAGGCTTGCAGCCTTGGAAGCCTCATCGTCTTTGACTTCTGCTGCTGCGCCTTTCAAAAACCACTGTCATGATGCATGCCTGTTGTCAGGGCCCTCCGGTTGAGGATCTAGACTGCAAGTTTAAGAGCGCGCAGATTCTATTGCTTGAGACGTTGTGATGCTTCCGTTGATGAGCCCATCCAAGCGGTTGGCAGAAAGGCCTCAAGAACTGGACACTAATTTTCGCGAAGCATCAAAAAATCACGAGCCTTGAAAGTCATGGACTAAAACTCGCCCCGTGCCATGCTGCCCTCAGGCGCTTATCAAACTGTCTAACCGGAACCCCCAATCAATGCTCAATGCAAACCCAGAGCAGTTCAGGTGCTCAGCGCGAATCTGCAGGTCCTTTGAATATGATCTCGATTTGATACTCAGAATGGGCCTAACGCCCTGAAACTGAAACCCGCAGACAGCAACTTTCCCCTGATCACCACTTCTCTTGTAGCGTTCACTACACAATGCCAGCCGCTTAATGCCCATATACTTTCCCTGAGATCCAAATCAGCCTGCTCAGCGGCTGCTTCCGCCTGAAGACCATCTGCAGCCACGGGCTGAGATCCAGCGTCCTGCTTATGTTGTATGGAATGTTCTGCAATCCCTTAGAACTTACTTAGAAGCAATAGCAAAAAGGAATCTCAGCGTGCTGCAGCAAGGGGAGAACAAGGAGAAGGAGGGCTGACAACAAACCACAATGGGAAGTATTCAAGCATCACCCTTGCAACACCAACAAACGTTGGATGTCCTTGTCGCCGTCATCGGCATCCTTGCCCTGGTGCTCAGGACCAGGAAGAACCTCTCGCTAACCGCGTCCCCCCCTCCAAAAAAAAAAAGTTTTCAGCATCGAGTGCTGTGGAGCTGTTAGACTGCCCTGAAAAATGGACCCGACAAAGATCCCAATCTTGACAACAGCCCACAGCAATAAACAAGCCTGCTTGCCGTCGTCCGCTTCAACAGGCAGAGTGACAGTCTCCAGATCTGGAACAGGCTCGTCCTTGCATGAGACGATGCGACGCGCATGGCGCCGACAATTGCTACTTCACTCTCAGTCATGCTTGCCCCTACCGACGGGCAGTCCGCACGGGCCCTGAAAGCCTCAAGAAGCACAAGCAACTCCAATCTACTAGGCACGCTGTGGCGAGAGCTGTTGGGCAAAGCCATCCTCATCGAAAAGTCTGACTCAACTTACTGCTAACGTCTTCGTCAGGAAGGACATCGGTTTCACAGGCTTTGCCGGACCGAGGAACTACTGGTGATGGAGGGAATCTTACGCCACTTAGGGTACCCGAAGCACTGTAATTTCTAGGACTTGAGAAGCTTCGGGTGGTGCAAGATTTCTTCCATCAACAGTATGGGAAAATTATTGATGAAGCCCACAGTCCCCAGCCAAAAAAATGAAGCACGGTCTCAAAGCCTAAGTCCTTTCACAACTCCTTGCATGACGGCTTTCAAGAATTTGAGTCCTCCTCATCAAGCTGCGTTTGAGCGCTTGCTGGCTGAGCGTCCACAGTCTCCTTCCATGAGAGGATCTGATTGCGGCGGACAGCTTTCAGAGCACCAACCTTGTCAGATTCTCACCAGGTTTCGGCCTCCAAGCCTCTAAGCAGTAGCAAACGCTTCTCAAGATCTGACATGGAGGAAGCTTCATGCGAGGCGAACCTTCTGCGACCCGCATCTAACTTGCACGCACGGGTGGGGGGGAGACGCAAGCTTGCAAGCAGGGCCCAGCCCACCCGAATCACACAGGACCGCGCGCACCCCCCCGAGCCGAAATTGCAGGAAACAGCCAGCGTGCCCGAGAAACAGCTTCCAACATGCCTACAATGCTGCCGCCTGGTGTCCCAATCACCTACTACAGATCAGCATAGCTGAGTTCAAGGCAAAAGCTTGGGAAAGCTTTTGTAATCAGCTACTTGAAGAAAAAAAACCATCATCAAAATAGACCATAGTTTAGCAGTTTTCTTAAACCTCGGCGCCCCGCACCGAACCTGTGCTAAGCAACCACAATCTAGCTTCATTTCTGTCAGAACAGATGAGAGCAGAATTCAGCCCGGCCCGAATCTTATTCGTTGGGTCCTGCGAATCCTCGGCCGCCGGCGCATCAGGAGCAGCAGATAATTCAGGCTCTGCATTATCCTCGCTTAGGGCTCACGACGGGGACTTGCGGTCGCCGTTTGGTTTCTGCGGCGTAATTGGGACTGATGTTGATGCTTAAGGTTTGCGTTGGACTGTTTGGAACTTAGGGTTGCGGACAGAAACAGTGTTGGACTTAGGGCACACGCTTCAGGCAGCGAACTGAATCAGAGAAGAGCGGTACTCCGCTTGAGGGTTGGGAATGTAATAGTATAGTTTGCTTTGGGTGTTGGGATGTTGGTCTGCTTCAGCTCTTGGGCACCACTGTGTTGCAGTCCGCTCGGCGCTTAGGCTGTAATGGCGTAGTCTGCCTGCTATTGAGCCTGCTATTGAGCCTGCTTGTCCTCTCGGGGGTTGGGATCTGGGTGTAGTCCACTAGGAAGCTGGGCTTGAAAAATCAGATTTATGGGGATTGCTGAAAGCCGATTGAAGGGAGCCCTTCCCTCCTTGGACAGGCTAGATCCGAAACGAACCATAAACTTGGGAAGCTTGGGGGTGTTCACTGTTGATAAAGCATATGTTCGAAAGTGCTAAGCTTTGGGCACTTCTCTTTGACAGTGGGATAAACCCTAATTATCCCAACAGAACCACAACCAGAACCATGGACCAGTAGAAAGTCAGTCCCTAGACAGTGGTGACTCAATTACTCTAATCTCTTGCCGCGGCTCTAGCAAGTCATCAATGATCCCCAGCTAACTCTCCTTAAAGGTGTCTGGGGATGTGAGGTGGATCGCCAATCCAACATGAGAGAAACAATCCTTGCAACAACGGTTTGGGAAGCCGAAGTCCAAACCAGAGTTCGCTCCCAGGCACTCTGTCCTTGTCCTGGCGGCTGTCCAGGAGCTCTGCTTCTGGCTTGTCCTCGATGGGAGCCACTTTCTCAGCCTCAGGGTGTAAGAACTCAGAGTGTAGGATGCAAGCAGCAAAACCAAATCATTGGTTGTCAAATCTGAAGCCAATTGATAGCGCCAGCTCGCCCATCCTATGGCCTCAAGTTTTGTGCAAATGAAAGATCTTGGTGCGTATGAGCTGTTCTGACCCGCAATGCGCGCACTCCTATCAAGGCTTGGGTGCCTATGCACAAAAAAACAGCTGCTGTATGCATCCTTCAGAGCCACGAAAGTCAATGCTCCAAATTGAAGGTCTTATTGCGGAGGGTTCCAACAACTGTCCCGAACGTTTTCCTGCCTGAGGGGGGCTGGAGGCCGCATCTGCAGGGGCCTCCATCTCCGCCTGGGGAGCCTGCTCGAAATGTGCGAGATTAATTCGCTACAGAATATTTACCATGTGTATCTGGCTTCAACAAGAACTTCTCAGCTTCTATCAGATGACGGAGCGATTGGGGATCGCACCCTAGGTCATGTAGTTTCATGGGTTGGGGCTAGGCATCGCGGGTGCCCGCGATTCCAAGGACCTCTCGTCTTGGATCTTCATGACAACTCTTTATTACACCCTGCAGGCCAACAGATTGAACTCCCGGCGGAATCCGAATAAATCCCATGCCCACAGGTTGTCCGCAAGATATGAGAACTGTGTACCAGCCCTAGCCATGAAGACCCCGAAGGGTCCTAAAGTCCTGAACCCCAGCAGTTCCCGCACGCTACAGGTACCACCCACCTCCACCTCTGCAACGGTTGCGTCATCCGGTCCTGCCAAACCAGGTTAAGTTGCCAAGCTCATATAGATGGCGCAGCAGTTGAATGACCTCGCAGAGCCCATGCCCATTTTGTGTCGCAAGGCAAGACTTGTGACTTACTGCTACACGATTACCCTAGATACTTGTCTGCAAATCCTGACGCATCCTTCCAAAATACACCACCCTCTCACGTAGAAGAGCTCTTCGTCATGCTTTACGCTTATCTGCAGTGCTTGCGGCCAAAGGCCAGCTTCATTGTGTCCACCCGCTTTGTGACAAGCTATTCATCGCGAACCTGCTTTGTTGAGTTTGGCATTCATGTGCGCCGCCCGGTGCCGATGCTCACCCCTGTGTGTCCGGGAAGCTGCCTTCTTCTCTGGCTGGTTACCGAGTGAGGCTGAAATGTATCTGTCCTTTGTCTCAATCGCACCTCCTGTTTCACGGAGCTGCGCTGACCAGAAAGAGCCGTTGTTTAAGGCAATTGAAAACAATCCATCTGACCGGAACATCCATGCCGAGAGCCATTGACCACCGGCGGCAAGAGTGTTGCAGGTGTGCGACGTCAGGTTAGCAGACCACATCAAAGTCTGGGTGGGCGATTTGCATTATTTCTGATCGCAAGCATTAACTAGAGGAGCGCTTCCTCCATGCGTACATCTCGAACCCACGAATCACGAGCTAGAGTTGCCCCGACCATTCGATTGCCAGCTTGAGTGCGCCAATCCCACACTGTCCCGCACCAATACCCGGAGGACATACGAAGGTACTTGACAAAGGAGGAGCCTAAACAAAAATGCAATGCACCAAACGCAACGTCGAAACCCAACAAAACACAGCAATCAAGAGCAACCAAACACAGCGCAGAAACTGGCCAAACAACCACACCCGAACCAGGTACAAAGCACACACAAGCCGACCCCATGAAACCGAAACCAAGTGCGTACTGCGAGCCAGCAAACGAGAATATCAAGTATCGAAAACAACAATGAAACTGTCAAAGACCAGCCACCAAACCCCGACCAGGCATGTGGCATCCACCGCAGACACAGCAAACCCCCACCAAACTTAGCACACAACAGTCAAGCACCCAAGTCAAACACCAACCGGGCACCAACCAAACACCACCAAACTACCAACAAAAACCGGCCGAATACGCACGAAACACCAATAACAAGCACTGATGCCAAATCAAACCTCGCCTGGGTCAGCATGACCATGGGGTTCACTTTCTGGTGCTTCTTGGAGAAGACCTTCGAAACCTAACAATGGACTGGGGTCCAGGACAGGATTTCCCACGTTGCCCTTGTTGATGTGGTTGAGGTTCGCTGGACAAGTGACTGGTTGAGCTCCTTCCTAGAGGAGAGCACCACCCCAAGACTATCAGTGACAAGGAACTGTATAATGTGGGAAACAGCACCTGAAGAATTCCATGACATGCCTGTACCAAGCTGACAGCGTGATTGAATAAAATGAGGGGAAGAAGCAAGTCCTTCATCGATCTACAACTGAGTCCGAACCCGAAAATCATCAGAAATGCATGGGAGTCGCTGAAACCAACAATCCTCCAGTCTTAGGGGCCCCGTCTTGAGCGTTCCGTAAAATGGACATGTGCCAAAATCAGCCACGTGCTTGACCTTTGTTGTACTGGCACATACCAACCGTCGCTACGTAGACCATATAGCAACCCTATGCCATCCTGAAACTACCCTCGCATCCTTATGTAGTCTCCACATCACATGACTTCTGCGTGAAAGGACTATAACGCCGAATCGTAAATAATCCCTGCCAAACCTTCCATGCATTTGGAAAAACACGGCCTGGATGATCCTACCAAAGCCCTTTTGGTCTAAGCCTCCATGACTAAATCTTCAACCCCAAATCCTTAGCATTACTAGGCTTACTAGACCCTATAAGAAGTCCTTCGGGGCCCTCAGAATTTTGAGAGCTCCCGAAATTGAACTCGCAAGCCCGCCTGGCTGCGATTCCTCGCGGCTTTCTGCGGGTTTTGCTGGTGGCCTGCGATCAAAGAATATGCACGCAGTGGGGTGCAGGGCCTAGGGTTTGGGGCTTTGGGCTTAAGGTTGGGAAAGGGCATTTGTGGCCTTGAGTAGATAGAACTGTGGGAATGCGGGATGGTGGTCGGGTTCTTCCCTTTCATAGAACCGGTCTCCTTGAATCGTGCTGCCCAGATACAGACCTTCACGCATGTGACAAAGAAGCATACTCATTCCCACACGAGGAATACGCGCCGCAGAAGGACGGTACTGTTTCGGTGGTTGAAAAGTAAGGTCATGTTCTTCTTTCAAAATACTATACCCCAAGGGAGGACGCAATCTTCCTTTGTATTGGGGGCTATGGTATCCCCATTGAAACCCTCGTGTCACAACCTGAACACTTGCACCAAGAGCAGATGCTGCTAGCATCGCCACTTATACAGAACGGTTAGAAGTTACAACAAGAACTGCAACAACAACAACACCAGCAGTACAAAAAATTGGCAAAGGTAGTGCGCCGCTTCCGAGGTAACTGTTGGTGGCGGCAGCTGTGGTTGTGGTTGTCGTTGTCGTTGTCGTTGTGGTTGCGGTGGCGGTGGCGGTGGCGGTGGCGGTGGCGGTGGCGGTGGCCGTGGCGGTGGCGGTGGCGGTGGCGGCGGCGGCGGTGGTGGTGGTGGTCCCGGTGACGACACGTGCGTGCCATGACTGAGCTTTTTGGGATCTTACAAACTGTGATAAAGCGGGGACTACATGATCTGTCGTCGGGAAGGAGAGATGTCAGCATTCGCGTGAAGGGGCCTTGGGGTTGCATACAGAGATTCAGGCCTCCGCCGTCTTCTCTTCTTCCGCGACAACGGCGACTTGGCTGCCGCCGACTCGGCCGCCAGTTCGGCAAAAGCGGCCTCTGCCGCCTCAGCTGCTTCATCCGCCTCCACAGCTGCAGCCGCAGCGGCGGCCACTGAAGCCTCTGCCTCAGCCTCAGTCTCAGTCCTGACCAGGGCAACATGGATCACAGGGCTCCTAGAGATATTGTCTCTCACTTAAGCCGCTGCATGAATACATTGAGTGGCGAGACAGTTGATCGGCGTAGCAATGGCCTGCATGGCAGCAACTAGGATTAGGTCATAAGCTGCTGTATCGTGTTGCCAGTCTCCCGAAGCAACAGTGCATTTCCCATAGCTCTCGGCTCTCCATATCTACTCTTGCTCAGACACTGCAGTGTCTAAAGGTTTGAGATGATGTGGGCTAGTTGGCTTTAAGATGCACCGTATGTCTTGTTGACTTGGCAGAGTTTAAGAAGCGACAAGAACAGAGAAAGCAAAAGGACAGCTTGCATGGCGCCTTTGCTTACTTCTTCCGCTGCTACAGCATGGTAAGGATTTTTAATGTAACACTGACCACACGGTTGGGGTTATATGCCAGGTTGCCGAAGGAACCATCCACATGGTAAAGGAAAGGATTTAGACTGTGACACTGACCACACGGTGCTGCAGCATGAGCATGGTCCATCTGATCATGAACGCATCAAACTGCCACAGCCTAGCATGGAAACCTCTAGGAGGCAACGAAGCAACCTCAACTTTGCAAGGGCTCAATAGTCCTCTGCCGCCGCTTTTTCCGTTTCCGCTTCCTCGCGTTGTACTCGGGCGCAAGCTCCTCCTTTGCCAGAGAATCAAAAACCAAATCCTCCGGAAAAGCCATGCATTACCTAATGAAAATGTAGGATACAGAGTGCTAAACATGGCTGCTGATGTTCTTTCGCAGGTGAGGGTAGAAACGCTTACATGGTAGACGCACTGAGGACTTGATATCCCTGGACAGCATCAGCATTCGGGGTCGTATCGGAAGCACTGGTTCCGATGAAGGCATTTCATGGCCACAAGATCTGCATCCCTAGAAACAGCCCAAGAAAACGTGTTCAGGGACTCGCCGTTGTAAGGCACGGACCCTAAATTTAACACCAGCCCGGAAGCCCGCCTCTCCCGCATCTGACAGGTATAGTCCCTTCTTGCTTTTTTAAAATTTCGCTGGTATGTGTCATGCTTTCTGTTGTCAGGCATGGTCATGTATCATGGCTCCAAGCAAGTGGCGTTGCAGACGACAGCATGAAGCGATTGTTCTCAGTTGCTCAAATCAATCCAAATATCAGGTCAAAGGGCTGCAAGATACCTGGCTACTCAAATGCAGGGCTAATTGCCATCCTTGAAAGACGTCTCACCATGAGGGAAGCTTGAACAAACCACATCTCCAAGCAAAACCCCCCAATCACCCTCGATTATTGTAGACCGCAATCATCGTCATAATCATCATCATCATCATCATCATCATAATTTTGCTCTTCATCATCATCAGGGTCATTCTTACAAACATCGTTTCTTGATTATCATTATTCATGGTGGCCCGCCAGAAACATCCAATGTTGGCCACACTTTTTGCCTCGGAGGTCAACATGGTGGTCTCCAAAGTAAGGGCCCCAATGTACTAGCCCTTTTGGGGTAATAGATATGTCCATAGATATACAATCCTAACATATTCAGTATGTTCCATTTCATTGCCCCATGTTCTTTTACCATTTGACTTTCCATCTATTGGGATATTATCCCTATATTATAAACTGTATAGAACCCCTCTATATACATATACATATATAGCTTCCATTTCATGTTCCATGGTCTTTTCCAGTTGATTGTCCATTATTCTACAGAGCACCGGGCCTCCGCCCATACGGCCTCTCCTTCCATGGCATCTTCACCTCTTGGCTCCCAGCCTTCAAGGTGTGGGAATCAGGAGGCTCTGGGCAGATCCCTAAATCCATGTCCCATTGTGAGAGTTGTGTTCGAATTCCTGCCACAAGTTTCATGGCCATAGCTTCGCGAACTCAATCTCCAACGTAAACAGAGTTTCCATTTTAGGTGAACATGTGAATTGGAAGTCCTTCTACACACGGCGATCAGCACTCGTTGCACTGTAATGATGAACCTGACTAACCCTATAACGAAGTCCAACAAAACTTCAAGATTTTTTCTTCATTTTCTGTTGCATGGGCGGGGTGTGTGTTCCGATGCTTGGGAGATCTACTCTGACACAAGAATAAGTCACTACTGCAGGAGCCAGTCCATGCGCCACGATTATCCACGATTCTCCCCATAGCACGGCTACATTGGGGACCCCAAGCACCAAACTAGCCGAGGCCATCGCCCCAACTTAGCCAGCAGAAGGACCCAGAACAATTGAATTTCTAGAAACTCCTCGAAGCCCAAACCCTAAGCCCGGCAATTGGATCTGTGTGCCCCGACCCTGCAACAACCCATCGCACTTCTATCCCACAACTACGTGAGCGGCCGTCCATATTCTCATACAATAAAGGTGCATGCGTTCTTCCCAGAGAAAAGCTTTCACGGACCATGCCAAAGCAGTGTACACAAGCCCATGTTCATGCTTTTCATTCCTTTGATAGCACTAAACAAACCTCCAGCACTAAGCACTGGCCAACCATAACCTGAACCATGAACCTCGACCCTGACCCCAACCCCTAAACCCAGAAACAAAAGCCCAAAGCACTGAAAAGCAAGCCTGGCTCTGTTGGCCAATCTTCCTCTGCCCAAGGCTCCTCGAGCCATTTCCTGCGGCGCTACGAGAGGAAATTCGAGGAATCCCGGTGGGGATACTCCTTAAATAACCTTGGGAACCTTCCATTCATGTATTCGGGCATACTCCACTCTGCCCAACAACGCTAGTGTTCCTCCTCTTGGAAAGGCTTTGGCAGGCCCCGCCCAAAATGCGTTCACCTCGGTTCTATGCCTAGCCCGACAGGTGTGGCAGCCCCTTCCCCATGCGCCACTTTTCCCTCATGTTGAACCTTGTGCTCGACATCCTGCTAGCGTCCAGCGTTTCTGTGTTGGAACAAAGCAATCGCCATCTGCCCCCCGAACAAGGGCCGGGGCCACCCCCCTCCTCCCCTCTCTGTTTTTTCATTTGTTGTTCCGTGCCCCTGTCTGCTTTCAGCGCACAGCATTCGCAACTGATCTCTGCCATTCCAAGGCCACAAAGCTCAAGGTCTGTGGAATCAGAGCTCCTTCTGCGCCTCTTCTTTCGTTTTCTGGGCGCAGCGATGCTGGGGACATCCATGGCATCCGCCTGCTCTCAAAGGCTTGGGACTCTCTCATATCAGGTTCCCTCATGAGCGCTGCAGGTTATGAGTCAAAGCATCTTAAGCTTTGGAAGTTGGGTATGGCATGGTTCAAGGTCCACCTGCGTGTGCGCCTGGCAGGAGAATGTCAAGCAAACTTTGACCCAATGCAGAATGCTGCGAAGATTATGTGAGTACCTTTTGCCAAACCAACCTAACAAGCTGCTTTCTGCACGCAAAACCCAAAACCCTAGCCAGCCTGCTCGCTGCGATGATTGTCTTCCTCGGGACCTCAGGGCTACCTTTTGAAACCTTTGAAACTATTGGGATTTCAAAACCCAGGCAAATGGACTGAGGAAGACAGACAACGTGGAAGGTTACCAGCTTTGGTATGGTGTACACTCTCATCCCGAACCCTTTTAAACACGCAAACACAAGATCCTCATACACGCAAACACAAGATCCCCAGGTGAAATCCCTCCCCTTAAAAACCCTAATATAACTCTAATATAACCCCAATATAATCCCAATATAACCCTCAATGACCCTAACATAACCCTAGTAGAACCCCAATATAACCCTGGCAATGACCCTAATACAACCCTAATAAAGCCCCAATAGAACCCCAATAGAACCCCAATATAACCCTAAAATAACCCCAATATAATCCGAATATAACCCTAATAGAACCCAAATGGAACCCCAATATAACCCCAATATAACCCCAATATAATCCGAATATAACCCTAATAGAACCCTAATGTAACCCCAATATAACCCTAATAGAACCCTAATAGAACCCTAATATGACCCCAATATAACCCTAATATAACCCCAAATACAGCCCTAATATAACCCTAAACCTCATTGATGCCCAGAGCGCCGGGAAGTTCGATGTCTAGGCATTCGGCAAAGCCATGCAGCTCCTCCTAGAACCAGTCTTGTTAAGATATGGGGTTTAGGGTTTAGGGTTTAGGGGTTTAGGGGTTTAGGGTTTAGGGCTTGGGGGTTTCCTAAAAATAAGGGGAGCCCAATATAGACCCCAATAAATTATAGTCCGTATTCTGGGACCCCCAAAACAGTACACATAATTTTGAGAAATCCCCATGTTTGTAGAGGGCAATAGAGCGCCTTACATTCAAAGTTCAATGCTTTGGAGATCTGCGCATTGTGGAAGTTCGGGGTAGGATTATGGATTCTGATGTCTAGGGTTTTCTCAAAGTCCCTCCCCATTGGTATCCTAAACTTAACCCCGAAAAGGGGCGCAGAGTTTGGAGCGCGGCCCGTGCGCACTTCAAGGTCGCTTTGCGGTGGTCCTCATCCAGGTCCCCACTGCAAAACATCTGCAGTAAGATCTCCTCCACAAGGCAGGGCAGATCTCTTGGCCTCCTCACTGCTACTGGTGTGGAAGACCAATAGCAACAGAAATCCTTAGCGGAGGATGGTGATCATCATGCTGAACTAGCACTAACACTTGAAATTCGTGACCATCTTCCAAATCCGGGTTGCTTCCGACGGTGTCTCCAACATGAGTCCTCGACTAAGAATACCTCCGCCAAGGATGGCTGTTTTCCAAGCTTTCCCATGAACGACATTGAGGCGTACGCTGCATGGTTGCAAGGTTCGGGCTCTTTGGGATGAAGTGGTGGCAGAACAAGATTTCAATGAACTCGAGCTCCCAACCTGCACCGGCCAAGTATCTACTAGACTCACTAGACGCTTTGGAACCCCAATTTCTAGTATCCTACGGATACATGCTCCTTCTGGGCAACCCAAGAGGTGGCTTCCCGCACTGTCGCTTTTGTGGTCGATCATGACCCCGATTTCATGCGTCTTTAGATTTGATCCTCCAGCATCGAAGACAATATCCCAGCATTGCTCCTATATAACCCCTATAGATACCCGTGTTTTATATAGTTGTTTCAATTTTCTTTTCACATGGTATCCGTACATACTATCCCAGTATCCCCTTGGCAGGTCCTGACCCAGATGTCGGCTTCGCTCGCTGAGCTCCTCGGTGTCCTCCAGGCCCTCGTATCCTTCCTCTGGTTCCTCCTCCTGCACGCGGAGATTTCCCCAAGAGGTATCAGCGTGGTAACCACATTAGGCATGGGCGCGTGTAGAGAACAATCGATGTTCAAGGGAATTCTCGAGTAGACGATTATCGAGTAGGCGTAAAGAGATTGTTCGAAGGCACTTCCACAAGGGAAGTGCAAAGGGCGTCATCAGAGTAGAGATTCAAGCTTCAAGGACTTTGGGAGCGTGGCAGCCTGACTTTTCTTTGGTCCCTTCACGTACCATTTCAGTCAAGGTCTGGACTCTCACCACCCTCAACTTCTTGTGCGCATCTGAAAGCTCGAAGTTCAGAAGGCTTGGCCATACACCCTGTATGGCCCGCGCAACCATATGAAGTTTCCTATTTCCCGGAATCTCTGAATCTAGGCTCCAGCTACCTAGCTAGATCCTGTTATCGCACTGCACGGACCCAAATTGCCTCCACCTCGCATGTAGACCGCACCCTCAAGATCCGACATGTTTTAATGGGCGGCTCTCATGTACTCTTCGCTCAAGGAGCTCCACGCTCGTGAGCCCCAATCCCCTGAAGCCTTGAAACGTGGGGCTGTGAGATGCTTTGGATAATCATCGTATGCACACCCCATTCGATCTTTTGCCCCCTAAACTGTAAGAAACCTGAACTCCAGCAAGTTGTCCTCTTCTTGCAGCATGCTGTATTGGGGATTCTAGTATCTCTACCTAAATCACTACGCTGCCTCGGGGATCTGGAGGTCCACAGGACAGGGTATATCCACGCCCGGTAGGGCCATGAGCCGAATCCTGGGCATTAGGTTTCGAACGTATGCAAGATCTCCCGGAGGGGGGGGTTGGGGTGTAGGGACTGCCTAAGTAAGGATTTGATTGGGCTTTTGGGTTTTGGGGCTATGGGATATGGGATTTGCGGGTGGGGGGTTTAAGGACTTAGGCTCCGGGCTTCGAGTAAGACCGAGTCGTACATCATGTATGCAAGGGGTTGCGAACCTTCTCACCAACAAGGCCAGTTATCTTGCAAGCCAAGACCAATAGAGACTGCATCCGAAGTGCTGCGCAACATTTTCCTGAAAATGACAGCTGCCCAGCCGACTGTTTGTTGAAGAGCCTCCTTCAGAAAAGGAAACCCCATCCAACAGAGCGTTGCTCCCAAACCTCTGGGAACCTGGACGCGCTGGTGCATGGCAAGTGGCGCCTGAGCGGCGTCCAGATGCCCAAGCCCTGGCTGCTTCAGGGATGAGGGTCTAGGGATTTTGATTCAAGGTTTGGGGACTAAGCTCAGTTTTGTCTTTCTTTGGCAGAGCTCAGTTAGGTGTCCAGGGTTCAGATGTAAGGTCCAATTCAAGGCTTCGGGCTTCAGGCTTCAAAGGGATGGTGAAAAAGTCTTGCTAGTCTCAACACTCGTTGTTGTCGGGGACTTCATACTGAGCTGTCTAGGGGCTTCAAATTAAATTGGAAGGCTTTTTCAGGAATCTTCCAGGAAGAAAATTGGAGAGGAATTCCACATAAGGGCTAGCTTCTTCGTTCTTGCCCCAGCAGTGCTCTCAAAAAGGCTGAGAACTAACCAGCTTCGGGGGAGCCGAGCGAATAGAGCCAAACACCTTCTTCACCTCTATAATTGTATACAAAATTATATGAACCAAGCCCAAAGTCTCTGGTGTGCGTAAGACCAAGCTCTTTGGTAGAATTCGAAGGTACCATGCCAAATGCCATCAAAGCGTGTGGGAGCCCGTAGTATCTTGTTTGTTTGGCTTGCCTGTCGAATGGAAGCTTCCAAGATGTGTTGCTGCATTTCAAATGTGATGCGCCCGACACACTTGAATCGCTTGTCTGAGGCTCGACCCCGGATCCCCGAGCAAGAGCTGTAGAACCGTCTTCTTAGGGCTGCAGTAAGCAGAGCGAAGTAGGGGATCATGTCAAGGAAGGCGCCAGAATCAGCGAGAGGTGCCCGCAGATGCCACCCGAAAGACGCGAATCCTTACCTTAAGGACCTCCAAAAGCATGGAAGCAACCAAAAAACATACACACATTGCTAACCATGTTGCTAATCTCTGAATTCTAGACCCCAAATCCTGCGTAATCCAGATCCCTTCTTCCAATACGACAATCCCCCAGAGCCAAGGCGAGTCGCGGAGCGCATCTTCCAGGACGTGGCGATTCAGCAGCGCGCTGGCAACCTAGACGTGCAGGCTTGGCTGCAGCCTTAAGATTCCTGTTCCAGATAGGTGTAGTTGCTCTTTGATTGTGGTACCTGTAAAGGACTGTAAGTCAGCACCTGGTTGCAAGGCGAGTGCTTGCACGCCCAGAGCAAAGGGTCAGCTGCCGTTGGAACTTGCTCGTCAAGCTTCTGCCTTGCCTCACACTGTGCCAGGACTCTAAGCCTGTTCGCGCTTCTGACTAGCATTCTTAACACTGAAACCTACAAGTAGATTCTTCTTCTATGTCTCGGATCCCGAAGCCGCAGTCCTGAATCCAAGGCAAGCAATCGAACTGATTGGACCCAGTGTTTGTAGCCCCGAAAACGTCACAAGCTCCAGCGCGAAAGCTGGGCCGACAGCCCCTTCTGCACTCCCCATGAATTTACTGAGGCCTCAAGAAGGAGGCCAAAATCAAAAACCGTTACTTGCTGCTGTCTGAGACCACCGCACAAAACCCGTCAGCAAGCCTATGCTAAATTCAGCCGCAACGCACGCTCTGAAAGGTTCCCTATGCTGAAGAGGCATGCCAAGCCCTGAAAGATCTCCGGACCAATCCTTGCCTGCTCCTGGAGAGTGTTGCCTGTGCATGACTTTGCAACTGAGACGGCTCTCTTCGGCTCACGAACTGAAAGGCCAAGGATTTCAACGGTGGGGGTCCCTGGATCCGTATAAGGCATAGGACTTTAAACTGCAGTGTCAAGCTCACAGGTTCAGAGCCCATCTTCCTTAAACAAAAAATCAAAGAAGTGCACCCGAGTGCTGAGTTGCCCCAACAGAGATGGGCCAAGTAGTTGTAGGAAGGACCTCTCCACAGCGGTGGGGCTCTATAGAAGCCTTGTTGCACATGCGCCCCGTTACAACATCGTTCCCCTGACAATACACAAGGACCTCGTAAGAAAGAGGCCCGTTTTCGAAGCACCACCCCCATTGTCGGCAAAGTGCATCTTCTTCTGGTGCACAAACAACATGCTCTCTTTCCAGCGCACAAGAATTTCCAGTCACGTTGGCCAACAAGATGGCAACAGTGCCTGCAGGCGGCTCTTTGAAGAGTTGCTCCAGAAATTTTGGAACATCCATGGTCGCCATTGCATGGAAAGGGTGGTGGGCTTGGTGCCTGGGCCTCAAGTCTGTGGATCAGGTTTCTAGGATTACGTCGGTACAGATATTGTCATTGTAGACGACTGCAAACCTTGATGTACTGCCAATGTGTTCTACATGCTGACCTGGCCTACGGCAAAGGGCCAGAGAAAGCTGGCCATCAGGAGGTACACTGAACTTGCTGCTGCTCAGTAGGGAAAAGGGCAACAAAACAAACAAGGGGATATAGCCCCCTATATAACCCCTAAAATATACCCTATTATCATATAGTAGTTTCCATTCTATTGTCCATTATAGGGAGAATATTCCCTTATTCCCTACCACGCGTCAGTAAGTAAACCTTACCCAGCCATCTCGAACAAGGCTTGAACCATGCCACGGCGCAGAGGCTCCGAGGAAAAGTTTGGAGTGGAGCCCTCTTCAACCAACAATGCGCTCAAGACACTCTGAAGGCAGCATCATCGGAAGAGAAAGCCTTCTGTGAGGGTGAGGGTGAGGCAGACGCCTTTCTGGGTATCCTGCGTTGGCTAAATATGCATAACACCATTGCGGCGTTACTTATGGCTGCGTTAAGCAAGACTGCTTCCTGTGCATCTACAACCTTTCGTGTAAACTGATTCCTGCACATGCAGCCTCTCAGCCAGAAGCTGGATCGAACCCCCAAAATCCAAGACCGAAGTGTAGGATTGGGCTCCTCAACATCATCTTGCGCAATTCTGAATCGGGACCAACATCGTGCCTTCATAGTTCCTACTCCTGAGACCGCCAACCGTCAACCCTCCACCCTCTACCCTACACCAATTGCCCAAACCAAAACCTTCCATCCTGTTCCCCTCAAACAACACAGAGCCAAGAAGCTCCGCGGAGAGCCAGTAAGCGGCTCACCTGGCTACAGTAGGGTTTGAGTTAGACAGGCGGCGAGTCTCTTTGAGTCGATTTCTGTGCTTTGAAGCTTTATGCAGCAGATACGTATAGGGATAGGGCGGATAGAGGGGCCATCTTCGAGCATAGAAGCAATGGCGGTCAATGATTCAGGGTTCTACTTTCAAGTTGCGGATTGTGGTCACAGACTGCCAGCAGCTTGTCATTTTGTCATGATTCCCACTCTACCCTCGATACTACTCCAAACAAACAGAGTCCCCAAGGTCAGCAAGCCTCGTGGTACGCATAAGAGCAAGCAGCACAGGAGCCATCGGAAAAGTCTGGCCTGTGAGCAGGCTGCTGAAGAGGTTAGGTAAAAATACTAGTAATTATAGGAATAAACACTAATAATAGTGTAGTATATTCTAATACATTATAGTACATTGGGAGTTTTGGTCCAAGGGATGGGTATTGAGGAGGTCAACACGGTTTAGGGGTCCGGGTTGAGGCTACGGAATTGCTTCTCAGGCCTGAGACCTCAAGGATTAGAGCAGAGAGCTAACTGGGCAGTCCGCAAGCAACAGCTGAAGTCAGGAAGCGACTTGACAAACATCAGGTCAAAGGGACAGCCGTTCTTGCAAGATGTTGCGCTGCAGGAATTGAACCTTTTCTAACTGAACGGTATCAACACTTGCCATACCTGTGAGTCTCCCGCTACAACAGCAACTGCTCCTCAGAGAGGCTCGCTGCTTAGAGGGAGGCCGTGGCTCACCAGGCATGTAGGCGGAAGTAAGGATTTTTTTTTAGATGTCGCTACACAAAATCCCAAAAAGAACTACTCACGTCATACTCCCCATATGTCTCTGAGATATCTGTTTTTTGAAGTCCCTCTTCACCAAAGCCAAAACGCTAAGCTGCAGCTTCTCATGGAAAAACTCCCATCTTCATCTCACCCTTGGCTACTACCTTAAGTACTCGAAATCCTGACAGCCATGTAAAATTCTTTAAGGTTCTTGTCCAGCAGACAACCCCAGTTGTTTTTATCATTACCAGCGGCCTCGCGCCAAAGCGCGCCCATGGCAAGCCCATTCGGCCGCATTCGCGGGCCAGGCGTACCGCTGGCGGAATTGAAGGAAGCTTAGGTCTTGGGAGGTATGAGGGGTTGATGGTCTTAGGAGGGTTCGGGTTATGTAGGGTTGCGGGTCAGGTCTTGGGATGGATTGGGGCTTGGAAGCTGTGTTTGGAGGGAATGCAGGCTTTGAGCTGTAGAGCGCATGCCATGACTCTGTGATGATCTTAGCATTCAAGTTCCCCTGCGTTGGAATCAAATAATGCTTGCAAGCAGCATCATGGCTGTGCAGCAATGTCAGAACACAAGCTCTTCGAGGGGCCTTAAGTCAGGTAAACCAGGGCGGTGAAACGGAGCGCCAGGCCGCTTGCCACCCTCTTTGGCAAGCGCGCCCTCGGTAGCCAAAGGCCTGCAGCAACCACAAGTTGCAACTCCGCGCAGGCTGGTAAGAGAGCCAGGACCCTCTTCCTTTCCTCAGGCAAATCAGCACAAAACTGTGTGCTAACTACCCTCACATTGTACACATGCCGATCTGCCGGGCTGGCTAGAATATTACATGCTTTGAATCCGACGTCGCATGGTGCAGAACCATGAAATCAGGGTTGGGCGCATACTGTATCACCCTCGGA
This sequence comes from Symbiodinium pilosum, assembly GCA_905231905.1. Lineage (NCBI taxonomy): Eukaryota > Dinophyceae > Suessiales > Symbiodiniaceae > Symbiodinium > Symbiodinium pilosum. Next base: position 74,158 of record CAJNIZ010016891.1, read on the forward strand.
TCATGGCAACGGCAATCGTCATCAGAGCACATGCCCGACTCAGTCCCAAATGCCACCCAAAGCCTCCAAACTAATTGGTTTGAACAAGGGCAGCAAGCCAGTCACGCGCATTTATGTTCGTCGGGGGCTTGGTAATGTCTTTTAAGTCTTTGCACGGCATGCCGTGGCACCTTCAGCCATAAAAGTTTCAACCCTCCAACCCCTGAAGGCCTATAGAAAACTTTCACCATCTAAGGCCAAAGTATAAGCAAGCTGGAATCAGCGAAGCACAGACAAGATCTCTGGCTGAAGGAGGCCCGCGATGCTCGCGGGACCCATGCCGTGGGGGGCCAACGTTTGGCGTGAAAAAGTGAAACCGTGAGCTCCGCCCGTACTGAGGGTGCATGGGTTGTTCGTGTGAGGCAGCTGGGGTGAGTAGCTTCAGGGCTTAGAGCTTAGAGGTTAGTTCGGCTAGAGGTTAGAGGCAGGGGGGCTCAAGGTTTCAGGTAAGCGTCTTTGGGGTTCAAGCTTCATGCAGAATGCAGTGTACTTAGATTCGTAAGTCCGGTCCTTGAATTCGAGGAAAATATGTTGCGCCGTCATGGTTCGGCAACATACCGTGCAGTCCTAAGATGTGGGGTTTGTAGTTTCTAGATTTGATGTGCTACAGTTGGCATCGAAAAATGCTGTATAACTGGAAAATCACGGTGAAGTTGTTGTCAGGAATTCTTAGAACCATATACCACCCAAAAAGTCGAGTAGTCGAGTTCGAATGATGATGCTAATGACTCCCAAGAATGACCACAAATCCAAGAAATCCGCATGCAGCAAACCAACCCGAGGAAGGACATTCCACCTCCAAAAACCTCCCGTGCTTGAGGCGCTTGACGGTTCCGAGACTATGCCGGTGTCAGTTCGGAACCAGGTACGGGCGGGCAACTCTGCATGTAGTCCTCCGTAAATAGATAGAATGCAGGGGATGTGGGAGTTGTATGGTGGGCTTCCCCATTAGTATTCTATCTACTTGAGGAAGACTGTAACCGCTAGATTGCGCGGAAACGAGATTGCTGGGCGTCGGCCCAGAGAAACGTCAGACCTCAACTTGCTGGTGTTTGAGGGGCAGCAGAGGTGTGGATCCTTGTAACAATCCCTATGTGATTAGCTAGTGGTACCTGAATTCAGGGTTAGGGTCCTAGAGTTGACTTGTCACAGAAAGATACTGCAGCTGCCACTTCCTGCGGCAGAGGGTCTAGGCTCAAGGCCTGAGCATTTGAAGCCTGAACAGACAGAACCCTCAATCCAGAAACCCCAAACCTTGTTTCTGCACCAGCCAGTACGAAAACCCAGATGCTAAATCGCAAGCAAAAATCTGCATCAGTCCGAACGGAAGAACAAAAAACCAAGAATGGAACATCGAAACCTAAGCGGTCAAAGCCTTGCCCCGCAGCCCACTCCCTGACCATAAGTGATTGGGTGCCCCGCAGAGCATGGAGAGCGCTTGAGGAAAGTCCTGTAGCGTTGCGTGACAAGCTCCCTTGCAAGCAGAGATCTCTGTTGCGACTTGGCCGTGGATCTAAACAACTCTTGCAGGCTGAGGGCACCGGTTTGTTGTGCAAAGAAAAAACTTGCTTTACAGCTTGGTTTGTTGCCACATTTCAACTCCTTCACCTTCCAAGCTACTAGTTGCTTTTGCCGGCCTCTTGAGCGACTTGAGGCGGAGGTTAGTTTTGCTTATCGCGGCCAGACACGCAGAGTTGTGGGTCCGCTCCCTGCCACAGGCCCCCCCACCCCCTTGATTCATCCCTGCCCATGCTCTGGGAAGCTATGCTGCCGAGTGAGTGCATTCAGAGTGCACATCCTGAAGTAGCCGGAGCCTTACCCTGGAGGTTCAGCTGAGAATTTCGAGGTCGGTCGGTATTGATATTGGAGCTGCATGGAGCATTGCAGCTAAATCACACAGTCGCAGATTCACAGCAAACACCATAGGGCTTTGCAACAGAAGCATGCGTAAGAAATCAAAGCGTGAACACTCCCCAAGTGATACAACACTTAATTACCGCACAGGCCCCATTTGAAGAGAAACATGTATTTTTCAGAACACATCTGATAGCCCAAGACCAACGAGGCCCCAGCGGCATGCTGCTCACTTTGGACATGCGCCTGGGAAGCCCACAAGCAAAACAGGGTTTCAACTACCAAAAGGTCGTAGTGCGGAAGAACAATTTCAAAGAGGCCCCTAGCCAACATAACGACGATCCCTTGCGCTGGCTTTGAGCACTGGCAACCGTCAAAGACCGGGTTTTGAGGTATTTGGCATCGGTATATGTATCCGGGAACCTGTCTTGAGCTTCACCTTGAGGACAGGTGAGTGGCGCACCGTTTTGGCTTACTTGATTCACAGCTTGACACTCTTGCTGAGTTCAACTGCTTTTCTGTAGACCTACTCTCAGCTATTATCATCTTGGCTCAATTGGCCTCACATAACAAGCATAATGCTCAGAGTAGTAACATCCTTTTTTGCAATCATAAAATGTAGCAATCCCGGTCCCTACTGCATTCAACTCCGGACCCCAACAACTAAGTCACCGGCTCTGGAGTAGGGGCACGCGCTCGGCCGCAGTCGCGCTCGCCGCTCCTCGGGCGGGCTCACCGTTGTTTTAGGACTCTGTGAAACTGCGTTGAGGTAATAGTAGTAGCAACTCTGATGTAACCTTGTTGGTAAGTGCAATTCAAAATGCTCAAAACGAGCTTGTGCGAGTCTTGCGGCATCTTGCACAGAAAAGCCCCCAAGCCATCCACCAGACTCCAAACACTCGACATCCGAAACCCCAAAACCACTAATTTTTTCCAAGAAATGCTGCGAGGCACACGTAATGTCTCGTATAGAAACCTCTCAGCAGTTGCCCTTACTGAGCCAGCGTACGTTGACTCGGACTCGTCTGTCCGCCTAGGCCGGATGAAAAGGAAGCCCCACTAGAGGGTGGAGAACATATTTGCGCAAATTGTCAGTTGTTGGTCTTTGGGGACAGAGGAACGGTAGCAGTCCAGACGTTTAGCAGCAAACTGTGGATCTCCAGAATCCAGAGGGGTGCAGTTCTGTGCCCGGGTCTTACTTACGTTTATCGAACAGCCGCCTTTGTTCAGAGGAAGGATATGCAGCAAGGAGAACTACTCAGCTGCTCTGAAGAGATTAACCTGGAAGCCTAAGCTCCACATCCTGAATCCTCAGCCCCAAACCCAGACCACCCAGGATCCCCGGTCCGGACAGCTAAGTTCCGAGCACAGGCGATATCCCACGGTCACTGAGGCGGCGCCTTCTTAGAAAATACGTTGTCTATGCTTCTAAAGAGTGGAGTAAGCAATAGAAACATCTGAACGCAACCTTCCACAAGTGATACCGTGTGGTGGCAATCACCATGGCATTTCTGCTATACCCATCACGAAACAGCCATGCTACTTGTATTTCCTGCATCGCCACCCATGGACCTCTACAAGAAACAGCAAAGCGCAGCCTACCAACCCAGCCCCCCAGCCTTTTTTCTGCAGGCTCCAAACGGTCCTGGCGATTTGCAGACATAGATGTTGAATGCACATTTGCCTAGCTGGTCCCGTGGCCTGTCTGCTTCCATCAAGTGAGGCCCCAATGAGGTCCGCTTCTATAGGACTTTCGAGATGTTGTGATTGGATTCTGCTTAGGCTCAACTTCACGTCACTCATGCATGCTCTGCCTATCTCGTACCTTATAGAACAAGATGAAAGTGGACTCCTGTGTATCCAGAAAATACTCCCTCAGCTTCTGGTGAGGCATGGTGGACCCCTACCCCTACGCCTCCAACCCCAAGCCTGGAACAGAAACTCCCAGCGCATAGGCTTTAGCTGACCACAAAGCGTCACGACTGCAACAAAAAATCCATCTTGATCTTTCACCGCCACTGATGTAAGCCCGGGCCACATCCTTTGTGAGAACACAAGCACAGCAGCACGACTTAACAAGCGAGGCTGGCAGCCTCTCTTCCTAAACATCGAATCGAAAATGCCTGAAACCCTCACCCTATCCCTTGCCAATCAGAGTACACCAACCCTAACATATCAACAAAACCCCTAACCCCTCAGGCCCTAAGCCCAGTGTCCTCAAATTTCTGGGACCGCTTCAAAGACCTTTCTAGCGTGGAAGGGCACGTCAGCCGTGGGGGCATGCCACCTGAACCAATTTACTGTAGGGGCCAAACTAATTGAGAATGGGATGGGGTCTTGGGGCTAAGGTTTTAGGCCTCAGGGTCAGGATTCAGTGATTGGGCTAGAGTTGAGGGTCGAATCAGAATCTATTTATTCCCTTCTGCTTAGTCCTGCAAAGGTTTCACCTCTACTTAAATGGCCTGGTGTCAACTAACATGGGGATTCGTAATCCCATTGTTCTTCCCCACTTTGCTAATAACGTGCTGCTCTGAAATGGCTTGGTGTGTTGGCAGCAGCTGACACAAAGAAGGGCACTCCCAGATAGCTGCAGAATTACATTGGAAGGCGCAACCCCTACTATTCAGAAGCCTGTCTGTTGGCAAGGGAAGCATGGACACTGAATAGGTTTGGGAGGTGTCGCGCCGCTTCACGTGTTGATAACGACTGGGGGGGGGATGGTTTGGGACCTAGGCCGGGTCGTTTAGGGATGAGAAACCAAAGTGTAGTAGGACTAGGAATGGACCTGAGGAGAACGGCCTGCTGGGGTCCAATTTCCACCATTACAGAAGGTGGATCAGATCAGGGCTGCGTCGCTACTATCCGAAGATTGTGAAGGGGTCATACTGAACATAGCGCAGCTCTGAGTAGATGTTATCTCACAGTCCAAAAACACAAACATTACTTTCTGTCTTATCCTCATGTGCGGCCAGAGGTTCGCTTAGGATTCGAAGCTGCTCATGCATAATGATCTGAAGATGACATGCGGTCATGCGTTTCATGTCTGCACGGTCAGGTTGAATTTGAGGATTCCGTGTTTAGGGTTTTTCCCCTATGGCTGAGAACTTCCTAAAGCTGCGACAATGATCCCTACGCACAGCCATAGCCACACGGCCCAACTCTAGCCTTTCGGGCCTTTGCAATGGAGACTTAGCCAAATTCTACAAGCTTTGTTCATTATGCCTCAGGAAGGCTTTCAGCACCAAACAGTCATTTGGGGAATTAATTGCAATCTACAGAGAATGGCCTGGGAAAATCAAGCTGCGCTCGCTGGCTGTGAGTCTTTCTTTCCATATGCCGCGCATGGGCTAGGCATGGCCCAGATTAGATTTGCGTTCCGGTCTCGAAGGTAGTTTCCTTCAGACAAAATGAGCCAACTTCCCTTCACAAGTTGGAGCCTGAAAGCCCTGAATCCTAGACTACAATCAGATCTTGAAAACGCAAGAGTCCCAGGTTTTGAAACACGGTCTTCATCTCGCGGCGACTTGCACCTTCACTCGTCTTCAAGACTTCTAGCCCTTCTGAAGCAGCCAGAAAATCGGAAGGAGGTAACAGGTGTACCACCTGTTGGGGGATGTTGGGGGTCTATCCTTGTGAAGACGGGGGTCTTGCCTCGACCTTGGAAGTAGATGTGGACGTGCCAGATCTTGGTCGGCGGCGGAGGCTTGAAGTTTTACGAGCTGTCAACTCACACATCTGTGGGTCCTCAAAAAAAGCAAGTTGCAAATGTTGAAAATTATGCGCTCCAGCCATGTCCTACTAAAAGCAAAATCCAACTTGTAATGACTCATAGATCCTGGCCTTGAGACTGAGGTTTACACTTCCTTTTTTTCCACGTCTGCTTGGGGGCCGCAGAAGCTTTAGTTTTGCGCTGTGGTGTTGGGATGGGAGTACTTGGGTAGAGGCCAAACATCCAATCTCGACAAGGCGTGTCAGCAGACTCTTGGCACTACTGCTAGTCATGACCAGGTGAAACCGCTTGACGGCAGACTTATGATCCTGATAGCTTTCTGCTGGAAGATCTACTCTACAGAACCTATTCCAAAGGCGAACTAAACGGTTTTGACACTTTGGTCCCGGGCGTTGATTGTCCGGCGTCCGCGGTTGTCATCGTAATTCCAGGAAACGACCTCGGAGCCACAGGCGAGCTGCAGAATAATTGCTATGGTAGTTGGATTAGATATACGCATGTATGTAGGCAGCTCTTGTAGTACGTGTAGTAGAGGTAATGAGAGTAGTAGTTACTACCGTGACAGAAGTCAGAACACATTTGGAATAGACGGGATTGCATGGAAGCAACGAAAGCACAAGGCTTCTGACGGTGCGAAGCACTTGTCATTAAATCTGAAGCTCCCACCGAATACTGCGGGGTGCTGAAAGTTCGACCCGCCCGAAGATCACAGCCCAGGTCTCATGCAAGTAGCCACACGACATACCCCTCTTCCCCCCTAGACTCCTCCACAACGGTCCCCAGGCCTCCTCCGGAATTAAAA
>CAJNIZ010016891.1:80682-143788 GCA_905231905.1 Symbiodinium pilosum
CCAGGCCTCCTCCGGAATTAAAAAGTACTATATTCTTAAAACGTCGATAAATTACTCTGCTAGCCTGGCCAATGCAAATGAGTCTTTCAGGACCTCCGCTCCTTCGCAAGACCCCTCTAACACGTAGTCCCCCAAGTGTAGGGTCGGTCGCTCGAAACTTTCGGAGCGCCGATGTAATCCTCCAACCATCTGCCGCGGAAGAAGCAGCAGAACCATGCTGGTGAAATGGAATAGAGCTGTGGCTGGAATCCATTCGACGGACCATCCTCTCCAAAATTCATGGGTTCTCATACGTACATTGCAACACTAAGGCAGAGCGGAGCACAGTTTTGCAAGTGTTCTGCAAAGAAGGCAACCATACATCAAGTGTTCCGGGGGGCTCCTCGAAAACAGTATGATCACAGAGGCATAGACGACGATGATGTGATCAGTGCTCTAAGGCGCACGTTCAAAAAAAAAGCTCCAATACCAGCCCTCTCCAATTACAACATCGTCAGCGGCTTGAGACCGGGGAAGCAATCCAACTGTCCTGGGGGCAATTTCTAACATCGTCATTTAACCTCAACCCGACACGTCTCCAGCAGCAGAACCATCAAAGGCCGACTGCTGACCGCAAGCGCCTGCAGCCTGAAATAGGGGCCTAGATGATTAGAACAGGTTCTTGCGGTACATACAAACTATGAAGGGGGGGCATACTCGTTATTCAGGCCTCTACATAAGACTCGCAGAATCCTTGGACCAAGAGGCGTGGTGTGGCTCCCGGGCATCCAACCAGGCCTGCACACAGGGGAGTCACCCGAAGCCACATGAACATCCTACAACCCCACAGATTCTAACCAGGGAGCCCTGAAGCATTCAACAGTCCCGGGCGCGAGGTTTGGGAATGGAGGATATTCGCAGTTTGGAACGGAGCTGGGGGGGTAGCTAGCTGGAGCGCAGGATGCGCGATGCTGACACCTCAACGCAACCAGGACAAAAAACGTAGACTTGCAACAGCCTACCTGTTATTTCCAGCTAAAGACTTCAGAAACTGATACATGCCCCATTAGGGAAGGGGGCCCACTTGACCACCCGGTAAAAGGAGGAGGCAGTAGGAACCGCAGCAGCAGCAGCAGCAGCAGCAGCTGCAGCTGCAGCTGCAGCCGTGGCGGCGACAGTGGTGGTGGCCGTCGTCGTAATACATACCTAAAAGCTCGTTAGTTTAACTACACTAGCTGTCATCACTGTGATAACTCTACACATCCTCAAGGTTCCAGGTACATCAAAGCAGTACCACGGCCAATTCGTCAGGAAGATATGGTGGATAACTCGACTCTGAATCAACGTTCCCAATGCATGTTTGCAACTGTGCCGCAGTTAGGCCCAATTGCCTACTGCCAGCTGGGGACAAAATTGTTGCAACACTCAAAACCCAAGCAAAGGCACGCTGGAACCGCAAAACCAAAGCTACTGGCAGCCCTGCTTGCTGCTGTGGCCTCTACATAGTTGCAGAGCTCTTCATGCTCCATGGCATGCCTGTGTTTTGTGACGTAGGGTCTGAAGATCTAGGGTCAAGGTCTTCTGTTTGTGGATGATACAGCTTGCTGGTTTTCCTGGTCGTGTTTAGGGTCTGTCTATTGTTGCTGAAGGGTGGATCTTCGTGCTGGCTCGTAGGACTAAATCTATGCATCTCAACAGTCTAGGCCCCTGAGAACGGTCAGGCTCTGCAGAGGTATCGTTGGAAGGGCGTGGGTAGAGATCATACGCCGTTTTTGGGGTCTCTGGCTCGAGCAGGGTTTGAGACGATTCCAGACCCTGCCTCCTTTGCATATTATCGCATCTTTCAACTAGTTGCCCAATCTCAGATCCCCTGGGACAGCTAAGTGCTGTTTACAGGCCCCCTTCCAGGAAAACGAGAACCGTTCCGACTATCAAAAGCTGGAAGTGCCGGCTTCTGGGAATTTAGGCACTTTTGGATTTAGCATCTCTGAGCTTAGATTTGAGATTGCAGAATCAAAGCTCGACGTGACTCTGGCCGTCGTCTCTGAATAGTAGTCTGAAAGTGTAGGGGTTTGGAAACCACCCAAGACCCATGAACGCACACCTTACAAGTTAGGAATGAAGAATCCAAGAATATGCTTGCTTCCAAAGAATCCATGGGAGTCTTTGATTGTTTCACGCATCCATGAATCCTAACTAAATACTAAAGACCAAGGAGAAGATCCAACAAACACACGCACTTGAAACTGTTCTCAACACCGAAGAGTTGAAGGAGCTCTGCGCCCATCTGCTTCAAGCAGCATCATATTTGCTTGATATGGGTTGTGAACTTTAAGTTGTCATCATAAGTGAGGACCAAGTTGCGGCCATGTGATCTTGATGACTGTTTTCTTCACGGTTGTTTTCGACAAGAAATTTGTTTCAAAAGTTGACAACAGAAGATTCTTCCCGGAGGAATCATCAAGTGAACACCCATCACCATCGTTTAAAGTTTAGCCACCCTCAGCAACAACACACCAACACCACATGCAGTCTTCAAAATCTCTGTCTTCAACTCCAAGCTTCAGACACCAAAGCCATCATCTGCTGTGAGTGTTCTTTGTTGTATCCCAAATTGCTTGGCACCACCATCCACATCCAAACCCCATAAATCCGCAAATCTCATTTTAAAATCAAAGTTGGCAAGAAATCGGACAGCCACTCTTCTGACTCAAGCCAAGGTAAGTTACTTCCATCCACCTCCGTAAGCACCCATGAAACTCCAGCTAAGCCCCCCGGAGCTTTCACCCGCTAAACGCCCCTAAGTCTAAGCCCCTCCATGCCTGCACCAGATAGTCCAGTGCTCGGCTCCAGGAGGCAGCTGGTAGGGGAAACGGTTCCGCTCCAAGAGCACTTCGCGACTGCCATGGGGAGCAGGTTGGCTTGGGAGAAACGAAGAGGGTTGAGCAAAGGCTTCGTACGGTGGAGTTGGGGGTCCGGAGTTAAGGCTAGGATTTTGAGGTTTGTGCTTGCAGGTGGTTTTTATGGACAGCCAAAGCTCTGTCGAGTTTGAGCAACGGAGTTAGCGTGGAAAGTCTCTCAGTTATGGCTGGTGGCGTCTAGTTGCATTTGAATTTGGGCGTTCAATGCCCAATTTCCCCAGAAAGTAAAAGCAGGATATCGGATCATAGCACAATCAAATGGGAGTTTCCAAATCTATGCCAAATCGAGGGGTCCCTGTTGTATATAACAATTCCCAAAAAATGGCCCTCGTTTCTGAAAACTCTCAGATATCTTCTTCACCTCTCTAGTCCCAAGCCTCAATCTTGTTGCAAGCCGTCAAACCCTTGGTCAGGTGTTTCCACTAGCCTCAAACCAGTCCCGAATCTTCGACTCTGTAGGGTCTGTGTAGGTTGGCCTTTTGTGTATCATTTTCTACTCTACGGGCTTGTCAAGCACGGCCTGTAGACGGGTTGCCAGACGGCACCATGAATGGAATACACGAAAGAACCCTCTAGGCATTACAATGTAAGATTCAGTGGAGGGGCTGATACGTGTCCAACCAGCTTCAGATGGGGCGCAGGCCTTCCGAGGACGTACTTGTCCACGTAGAACTCCTGGGCTTTCAGGTGCAAGGTTTGGGGTTAACGCATCTCTGTTTAATCTTCGAAGCTTAAAGCTTTGGCTCAAAATCCTGAAGCCACAGCCGCTCCTGCGGTGTGCTGGACACGCATGTTGGATTTTCATTCATCTGGTCGATGCTGACCCTTGAGGGTTGGCTTCCTACGCCTACCTTAGATGCTAGTTCCCTGGAGGATGGTGCCAAGGAATTTCCCGTTTTGTGCATGTGCCCAGGCCGACCCACCCAGGCTTGCAAGGCAGAGTTGCCATGTTTAGGGAGGTGCCCTTGCCCGGAAACGATGCGGAAAATGGCCAGATTCTTGTGAGAAGTCATAAATAAAGCATCTAAATCAAGACGCTTCCAAAGCAATCGCAAGATATCCGTTCTTGCCTGGTCGAGGGATTTTTGTTGGCTAAGCGCTACGCACATGAGCTCAGGTGCTCTGTAGGAACCAGATCAAAACTATCCTACGTCCTATACAGTTCAAGAACTCCTTGAAATCCTTACAACTCCTTAGCTTCGGGCTCTGTCACCCTTGTAGCGGCGATCCAGGTATGCGAGCCTGACCATGACAAGCCAAGCACGCTGCCACATAGATCGCGCGGCTTTAGGGTTTTGGGTTGAAGGTATCGGGCTTAGCGGCCTGGGTTACACTTGGACAAGAAAACCATTGCTCAGCCCTTTTGAACCAGAAACGTCAACAAACTTTCAGCCTTTCAACCTCTGCAGGACAGATGAACAACTTCTTCATAAACTGAAACGGCGATACTCCAAACTCCAGATGGAAAGGGTCCTCATGGAGATCATCATTACCCCGAAGCAACCCAGCCCTTGTACTACCAGGAACCCCCACAAACAGGCCCGTAATTTGGAGCAAACCTCAACAATGCTCCACGCATGCAGGCTAGCCGAAAACACTGGTATTTGCTGTGTTTCCTGCTTTCTGCGCTTTAGCATGTATGTATTTGTCTTTCCTCACCATCACACGAAATCCGGAAGCGGAACATGTTTTAGCAAGTGGGTTTCATAGCCCTTCTCGAACCATAAATGCAACGAAATCTATTCAACTCCTTGATTCATGCGAGAAGGGGGGTGAGAATACCTCTATCTATCTATATACACATGCATTCACAACCTGAAGCCTTAAACTCCCTCAACCCTAAGTCACCCTAAACGGTACTAATGCTCAAAAATATCTTTACATGAGCACATCAAACAATGTAGAATATCTTATGATCAGATGCATACAAACTATTTTCAACTCGGCCTCGCATTCTTTCTCCTAGTGACTGCGTCATTTCGCTTCCACGGCCTGAGCGTGAAAGTCTTCAGCGCCGAGAGCTTGGGATTCAGTTCTCAATGTCTAGGAATCCAGGGTTGGGGTTCAGGGTCTGGAACTTATGGGGTTTCGAGGGATTCCCCTGCAACAAATACTTTGGGAATATATTGGGAATTGCTTGCGACCCTAAGCAGGACCCATCTTTTTAGAAACTACCAGTCGAACGTTTCCTAAAGGTCTCCTTATATACACCCAAAGATACTATAATACCCTGTAATGAGAAGGACTCCCACACAAAGGATCAACAAATTTCCGAAAGCCTCATTGGTGAACTGTCTGTGCTACCACTGCAATGTCTTTATATGATCGCTACAGCACTGCTATCTTTTGATGTGAACGAGACTTCTCATAACTGTTTACTGCTGCTGTTGCTGCGTGGCAGCATAGGAACACACAGAGTGTCTTCATTAAATATTGGGATTTCAGGTTGATGAGGGCCAACGTTTCTCGGATTTGAGACGAACCATGATAACACACCAGCTTCGCTTAAAGTCGCTGCCTCTGCGGCTAGTTATTCAACTTCTTCAAGCTCTGCTTGTCAAATTGGTTGTGACGCTGCTGATATCACGGCAGCGCTCTGGCTAGCCTTGCTTGGGATGGATCGCAGGGTAATCAAGTGGCTATGCATGCTCTTCTGAGTGCATCTGTCATGCTACTACTCCGCCGATTTTTCCGGCCACACTACCTGGCCATCGCTGCTAATTACTGAACTACACACGACAGCTCATGGCAATTGTCGGCGGGTTCTTCTTGTCGGAGGGGTGGGACGCTTGCAGTTCCTTCTGGAGACCTGGGGCCTAGGACATTTCTTCCTACTTCCGGGATGAGGTCAGCGCCCGATACGCAGCTTGCGCCGCGATCCTGCCGAGGGCGATGGAGATCTGGCGCCATCCGGTGCCTTTTCAGCTGAGTGTTCAGCGTGCGGCACGACCACTAGGATTTCTTCGGGTTGAAGAGGGTCTAGAAGACGGCAGCGAGAATCTAGGTCCAGGCGAAAGCCAGGAGAACCATCAAACCCAAGAATGCAGGTGTATCAGAGAGGGACTAAGAAAGATGAAATCAACGAAGACGCTTTCGGCGGCTTGATTCTACAAGCCTCTGGCCCATTAAGGTACGAACTACTCCAGGCAAATACCACCCTCGACCCAAAATCCTGAGAACCTGAAACACTAAACGCCAAACCCTGCAACCAGAGCTGGCACCTCGCCATAATGCTTCATCCCGGGGCGCACAGCCGGGGGTCGAGTGCGTGGAGCTGGGTAGAGGTAGAGATCCTGGCAACAAGGAGAAGTGTCAGGTCTAGGATGTGGGGTTCAGGGCCTCGGGTTTAAGGGACGATGGCGTAATGATGCAGCAGCAGGGGACTCCTGGGATGTGTGGGGTGTCGGAGTTTCAGATCAATATCTTACCAAAAGGTGTTGCGGTTTTCACTCATCTTTGCAATCCCCATCCAGCATCTAGGGGTTTGCTGATTCCGCTTTCGAAGGCCTTGGCTTGGGGGCTTAGGTTTCGGGATCTTGGCAGTGAGGGACGCTTCATTGGGCAAACTGCTGGCTGCTGGCTGTAAGAGAGGACCAGGACCAGCATTCTGGGCTCGTGGAAGCATACAAGAACAAACAAGAACTGCTGGAGTTGCAGGTCCACTCTTCAACCCTGCCAACACTTCTAAGCCCTAAACCGTAAACCCCAAACCCCGAATCCAACCCACAGTCTGAGAGGATCTTTGGCGGTGCGGGAGGCTCAGGAGTGCAAAGGACTCTCAAGAGCCTTGCTTCTCGGGTAACGCGTTGAAGCTGCCGGTTCTTAGGCTTATCTCGTCAACAAGTGGGCATCCTTACATTGCCCTCAAGATTGCATAGTCCTGGCTATGAATACACCCAAAGAGCCCCACATCTGAAAACCCTCAATCCTACGTATCCCCGAATACCTGAAAACCTCCCCGAAAATCTCCCGGTATTTCCTATCATGCTCCTCATTTTCTCACCAGTCCTCCTTTGCTTCCTCCAGCTCTCCGGAACCTTGGCGGAGAAGCGCAGAAGCTGCCAAGCAGAGCAGTGAACCCAACGCAATGTTGCTTTCAATCACGGGGCCATGAGATCTTAGGGATTTTGCCGATTCTGTAGATTCACGGATTAGTCCTCTGGACCATGGAGAGTATGGGGTATGTCCCACCATAGGCATGAGTCTTCAGAAGGCTCAAACTGTTGCGTGCTAAACCTTGCTAGAACATCTGAAGGGGCTGTAGGGCTCCAAGCTGTACTTATCCCTACAGACTCACTAGTGCCGGAAGCTGAGAAGTGTCCCCGCATGCCCAACATCCAGATTACACCTCATGCCGGTCATGTGATTGTCGGAGTGCTCTGGTTCTTGGAGTTGCATTAAAGAAACCCAAAGTCCGCGCACTACATCAGATAGGAGCCCCACTCTCCGACCAGTTCTTCATGCGCTCCGCGACGTCCACGATTTTGCTCAGCTCCTTTGGGGTTAGGAAAATTTGAAGGCTGTCATTGCGTTTTGAAATGTTTCTCCAAATGAGGACTGTCTCGCTTCTGTGATGCGTGATAGAATTGAAGAACTACTCACCTTCATACAGGATGTGGGGAATAGGGTCTAAGTCGACGGCGCAAGGGCAAAGGAGCATTGTAAAGCAAGGGCACCAAACTGCAAACCCTTGAGCTTACATTGCGAAGTCTAGGGTCTGGAATGTTAGGATTTGGGGACTTGGGGCTGATGTAGGCTTGTCAGGGCTTAGGTAGGTTCCCAAGCCCATGTCCATGTGACATCCAACGTAAGACCGTAAGACGGTAAGACCCTAAATGAATCCCACGTAGGCGCCTGAAAGCTTTGCTCGAGGACCTGACACTTGTCGAGGATGATCTTTTCTGGGCAGAACCTGGCAGCTTGGAGGGCCATGTGTAACCACAGGTTCTTGGTAGGGAGTATTGGAATATGTTATACAGGGATTATATTGGCCTGATTCCCTACTAAGAACCACCACTGAGATAAACCAAGTGTCCATGCCGCTTTCCCTTTGCTGTTCAATACTTATTTAGGCCTCTATTGTATGGGGATAGTGTAGTAGTGGTATGCAAAGACAACTTGGAAATTGGATGTGCAGACAACTACTCACCTGAGATCCCTGGCACAGGACACATGGCCAGTCTTCTCAACTACCTGTGTACGCAAGCTTTGGTTGCAAAGGCTCAGTCGCAAGCCTCAGCCTTGCTGGGCAGCAATGCATCAGTCTGCTGAAGAGATTCTAGAGGGCAAGAATACTTATCTTCCACAATGCAAACATGAAGTGGCACTGGAACCACTGGCCAAGCTGCGTGCGAACTTCAGTCATCTGATAGGAGAAGACCAAAAAGCTCCAACGCAAATCCTATGATTAGCCGCATCTTCATCTGGGGGTCCTTGTCGTCTCCCTACTGAAGGACTGAGAACAACTGAATATTTCCTTTTCAAGAACCTGAGCCTGAAGATTGAGGCACCCCTCAATTCGACATCCAGATTTTTTGCACTCCCCTGTTCTTCCAAGACAACGCCAGGAGCACTGCCCGGTTCTTCGTTGCTCGAAGCCCCGGTTGCGGTTGCGGAAAATGGAGATCTGAGAGCGCAGAAAAGGAAATCACTCACCGCCACCACCACAGCCAATACCAGTACAAAGACTACTACCTTTCTTGCACGAGGGGTGAGGGCATAACAAACAAGCTTGGAGGCTTCAGATAAATCAATCAAGGCATACTAGTGCACAGTAACAGCTGTCCATCTTGGACGAATACTAATGGGCGGCAAGGGAACCAGGCTGCATATGGTCCGGGGCAGCACAGTCTGGAGAGGATGTGGAGGAAAGCTCTGTTCACAGCACTCAACAGCAAAATCAGCTCATCCTTAAACATCTTACAAACAGATAGACCTAACCTAACGTCGGGACCATTCCTGCAAGAGCTACATGCAAAAGGAAAAACCTTCAATCCTTAACCCCAGTCCTCAAAGGGGACGTCGACCCACAAAAGCTCCGTGAAGAAACCTCCAGGAAGGATGGGTGGATGACATCGGTTTGAGGCTTTGGGTTCAGGGCTTGAAGTGCTTAGTTTTCTTCTGCGGTGTTCAAGCTTTTCCCACGCCAGGGATCCTCTCGGGGTTGGGTACGCGGGCATCTTAATTTGGCTTGGTGCTGTGTTCTGGAAGGCGCAGTAATTATCTAACTTCACAGGCGCACGCTAGCCTAGACATGAAGCAGGACTTTTTAGAAGTTGGTCTATATGAAGCTCCAGACAAGCATACATACTTCTGCGAGCATACTGGCACCTAATCCCGCGCACACATGGTCGAGGGTGCGTGAGGATAGAAGTCCCGAAGCTCTCCTGAAGCTCTCCAAGGCTAGAATCCAGAGCCCTCAATCTGAGGATCCTGTAGCAACGTTTGCCAGGATCCGGCTAAGACGAAACACTCAATACCCTGAAGACTAGCCTCTACAGCTGTACTTCCTCCAAGAAAACGTTTAACCCCAGGGCCTAGCCCTGCACGTCTAACACCGGGAACCTCAAAAGACTTGCAGGTTATGATCAAAATCTGGCGAAGCCCCTCAAACCCTCAGCCACCTCGCCGCTTCGCGAGTTCAATCCGCCGCCGCAACCAGGAGGCATTGGAGCCCGAAGAGTCGAAGACAATGTCTCGAAACCTGAGAGCAAGTTTGGCTTTGAGGTTTGGGTGTTGGGGTTTAGAGAGAGTACGGCTGCTGGGCTTGGGGCCTAGGGGGTTTGCACGCAAATAACAGCCAACATTCTGCTATTGAATCAGATCCTGCATTAGTAGCTTTGCACCCAGAAACGTGAGGCCCTCTCCCGAACCTCAAATCCTCAAAGCCTGCGACAAACTGTCATTAAGCGAATTGACTATGACTATGACATGCCCATCGCATGTCTGTCATCTCTACTGCTTTTCATTGCATGATTATGCTTGCTTCTCCTGCACGCTTCTCCTGTACACGGCAGTTTTAACAATCCTTCTGTCAATTCATTACACACATGTGAAGACAACTCTCTCGCCAGGTCAATATGTTGCCCCAGTCCAGCCTGCCGTCCCTGACCGCATCCTCGAAGTCGTCCACCGAGCGCCTTTCAAAAGGTGCGCGTCAAGGCTTCAGTGCTGCAGCAAGGTGGAGATGTTGGCGCTTTCAGTTCTCTTACTCATGCTTTGTAGCTTAGCACTGCTCCAAACTAGCTCCTTGGGATGCCGACTTCAGGGTTGTTTTTGCTTGTTGCTGGCGTAGTTAAGGTGGATTTTGCTGATAGATGCGGGTTGTTTGACTACTTTGTATGCTTGCCTTCCTAGAGTTGTGTGCTTGCTGCTCAAGAGGGCTTTGAGATGTTCAGGTCTGGGTTCAAGTCTTTAACATGCTACCATGCCGTGAACCACTAAACTGGGAACGGTCATGCTTATCTTTCAGTGGGTGGACTGAAGTACATCAATCGAACCTACCGTAAGTGTTGAAGGCATCCCTGACTCTGACATTACAAAACTTTAAGCATGAGAGCAGCAATGC
The DNA here is from genome assembly GCA_905231905.1 of Symbiodinium pilosum. Classification (NCBI taxonomy): domain Eukaryota; class Dinophyceae; order Suessiales; family Symbiodiniaceae; genus Symbiodinium; species Symbiodinium pilosum. Next base: position 91,150 of record CAJNIZ010016891.1, read on the forward strand.
GAGGCACCAGCAGCTTCACAACCCCGAGACGGGCAGGAACCAAACACCAGAAATTGCATGAATCCCCTGCATCTGAGTCCATACCGCCAAAATCATGCCTTGCATTCTGAAACCCCAAGCAACAACCGAAAGCATGAACTCCGTAGCAGCGCGGCTCCTCTGCAACCCTACTTAGACGCCTCATACCTTGAAAGCAACAGAGTCTCAAGTCTCCAGGCCTATGCGTACAATCCTTTCGCGTGTATGAAGGACTAAATGGCGGGTTTCCGAAGATTAGGGGGTGCCTTGAAAGGGGTTACAGGGGTAATCTAGGGGATATATGCGGTTTTGGGTTTTTGCACTTGTGAAAGCCAAGAAGTTGCAGGCTGGCCTCACGCTCCAGCGGTGAACTTCCTCGTCAGTTTCCTTGCGGTTGGCGCAAGCTTTCTGGCATTTTTTCATGCGGCCTTCTTAGGCTAAAGGGGATGCCAAAAGCTGGCACCCTTTTACGCCTTCACCCCCCACTTAATTTCCTTGGTGCCACGTGGTGATTCAAGACAACGGCCAGGCCACGCCCTCTGAAGCTCTGAGCCACAGCATAAAGGGAAAGAGATCGGCAATAGCAGCACCCTGCCGCCCCATTCTGAATAAGTAGTCTGCTTTGCGGCCGTCATCGCTCGGGAATGCTAAAGCCCAATCCCGTTCTTCTAACAACCTGCCGCAAGACCGTCAGACCAACGCGGAGTCCTAACGCCACATCTGACCTCCCTCTTGACCCTGAACCATCCCATCACCTTCTATCCCTCCAGCAGCCAGACCCCAAGCAACCTCAGACACCTGCCTCTCCCATGTCAAGGGAGTAGCGGGGATGACGGCCTTGTCAGTCAGGTCAAGATGCTCACTCCAAAGTCTCCAAGCCGCTGCGCTTGGGCTTCGGGTTGATGGTTCAGAGTCTCCGGCAACAAGGCCGAGCTTCGAAGTCTGGAGTTTTAGCATTTTGCGCACAAGGGCCCCGAGGTTGGGCAAAAGCAGGTTTGGAAACCGGGGAAGAAGCTTGTGGACTCCTGAGGAATACGAGAACTAAGCAAGCCAGAGAAAGAGAAGCAAAGTGTAAGCCCCTTGCACTTGATCCTGTCTGGCTCGATGTCTAACGCATCTGCGCCCAGGCGTTGCCTCTTGACCTTGGTCTCAAGACATGGCTCAAAGTTTAGAATATAAGTGTATAATACAGGGTGATGTAGGGATAATGGAAAAAATGATGGAAACTACTATTTCGGGTTTAGGGGGCTTAAGAGTTTAACTGAGCTATCCGTAGTCAAAACTCCTGGTATCCCCCTTAATACACCCTAGAATACTCCCCTGTAATAAGTCCAATGTATAGTCTCCTTTAAGGGTTTAGACTGTAGCTCACTTTGGGTTTAGGGCAGGTTAGCGATCCCACGGTTGTTGCCAAGGCTTTCCTCTTGGTGGGCACAACACCCATTGAGTGCTAGGAGTGCTCTTGGTAGGTGCATGTCCAATGCATCCAGGCTAGGGCCAGGGAATTTTGTAGGCCATAGTCAAAGGAAGAACTTGGTAGAAGACCTTCCACTTGTACCTGCTGTTGTCTCACTCCCACAGTGAGCCCTCCGAGATCCTGAACATGTCAAACTGTGTGAGCTCAACCCTTCCACCCTACTACCACCTACGGCGTCTCTCCACCATACTATTCAAGAGAGGGTACGCGCATAAAACTCTTCTTGGAACCTTGTATGCGTCAAATCTCTAGATGCACCCCTTCCTCCAGAAACTCTCCAAAATATGAAATTTGGCCCCTGGGTCTTCCTCGGGCCCGCTCAGTGCTCTTCCCTGCGCCAGGTAGTCCCATCAGGAAAAGTGCACGAGGGCGGCTCCCGGCTTCTGGCAGCACGGCTTCTTGGCTTATGATTTTTCAGGAGTAGGATCTCGCTGAAGGAACACAAGTCAAGCCACTGAGTCCCAGCTCAATGTCGCAAAGTGTGTACAGCAATCCTAGAACACTGCGCTCTCTCTCCCGGCGCTACCCGGAATCACTCAGAACGGGAGGCCTCCTTTTCGCCATCCCAAACCAACCCCCTTCTGCAATCTCTTACAATCTCTAGAGGCCTCCCCTACATGGCCCTCAACGAGAGTCCTAAACACTACATGCGCTTCAACTGACTGGTGGTTAGCAGGGGATGGGAGCAGGGGATCCCTGTCGTAATTCCTAGAGTCCTAGAGAATCGCTTATTGTGGTCCCTCCTTTCCTCCCAAAGAGCCACCAATTAGTCAAAGGGGGATGACCCATCAACTTTCTGATAACTCCTTGCCCCAAATGACCCTGCGCGCCATGGCCGCCGGGGCCGCGCAGCCTTGGGTTTGGGGGCTTTAGGCTTCGTAGGATTAGTCGGGTTTGGGGCTTTAGACGGTTTGAAGCATGATTTTTTTTGAGAGACAACATGGCAAAGCCAACATCTTGAGCAAAACTATGCAGCCCTACACCCCAAAGCAGCCTTAGTTGATAGGGTTGATGGGGGTTAAAGGATTAGGGGCTTGGGGCTTCAGGTTGTGGGTTTCACGACTGTTGGTTCAATAAAAGCAATAGCGAAACCCTAAACTTATAAACCCTACGCCCTAAAGCCTAAAGCCTAAACCACACTTTTTTGGCAGTCCAGAAACAGGCTCTCCGGCAGCGGAGGTGTGCGTGGAGGCCTTGAGCAAGCCAAGGCGAAAACGTAGAAAGCCACAGAATACTTGAAGTGAGACATACACCTTTGACTAAATTGAACTCGGTGAAAGTGGGCGTAAAGGGTGAGGGGCCCAAATCCTGACATCAAGGGGAAGTATCCTCGATTCTGTCAGAGTTCCAATATGTACGTTCTGGAATATTCCTTCGTTGGAGACGTACGGCCGCCTGGTGCAAAAAGCCAGCATTTGAAAGAAACACCCGTAAATGATTCTACTGAAAGCTTCTGCAGGTTTCAGCAAGGCTGGAATATGTTCAACTCTCGTATTTCGGTGTCTTAGCCCCACAGTCGGCTTGCGGCAACTTCCTAGCCTAAACAAAGCAGAGCATACAAGGTTTTGCTTTACAGGCCGGTTGCAGGAATGAGTGCTTCTGCCTCATATCTCTATCAAAATCTCAGAGCACAGCCCCTCCTTCATCGCAATCAACGTCAGCCTATACTCTACCCACATACTATCCTTAACCTAGACCACTAGAAGCGCTCCAAATGTGGCAGTTTCCGAAATTCTCAACATATCCTGACAAGGTCCCTGGAGTCGGCCCTCCAAATTTTTGGGGAAGATCCTCAACAGCTGCTGTGCCTTTCAGGTGCTCGGCTCCTTTCTCGCCTGTCAGGCTGCAGGGCCCAAGCTGCGGCTTCCAGTTCAAGGTACAAGGTCTAACGGATTTCATTGATTAATGGTGATTTCCATAAATGAACTGGGGTCCCTCTCTAGGGCCTCTAGCATGCATGCATGCATGTCTGTATGTATGTAATCCTTGTAAGGATTATAGTATGTTCAAGCCAGAGGGAATTCGTGCGGGCTTGGAAGTCAAGCGTACTCGCGCCCAACACCTACACGCAAGTTTCCGTTTCATGTTCCACTTGATTTCCCAAAACATTCTCCTGTTCTCTAAACCCTAAACACAGAACCCACAAGAGTAGCAAGCTGCCGTAGATGGCTCCGTGGGCCAACGCCAAGTAGAGTTTGTTCACGAACCCTCAAAATGAAGCCTTCGACCCAAATTCAAAGTGCCGGACATGAATAGGAAACCATGCAGCGGTGTCTCAAAATTGCGGGTCCCTTTGTTGGGAGCCATGTGGATAGCATGAGATAGATATTTGGGGTTTATTCATCCTTAGTTCCTTAACTCTACTTCCATTAGCTTCAACCTCCATGCCAAAAGCCCCGAGATGAGCGACGGATTCCACAAGGTCAAACAGTATGGAGGCCTCTTATTTCGACACTCTCAAAGTCAGGCGTCACCTTGAATCTCTGAAAAGCTCCAATAACAAGTCGCGAGCATACCAGATTGGCCTGCCCCTTGGCCAAGGCGACTTTCGATGCTCGGCCTACCACGGGAGATGCAGTTGCTGCATGCTAGGTGGCGCGGGCGCCACGTTGAAAATCATTCTGGGAAAGGCTGTCATCATCATAGGCACTGCACATACTGTCATTAAAATCCAGGCGTCTGATAAGGCCTCCTTTCAGAAAGGCTACTGTCAGGCTCTGGGATTCTCATGCTAGATGGTGCAGGCAGGGCATCGAATAATCTGGAAAGGAGATCACGTGTTCTTTCAGGAATTGGTCTAGAGGCTTATGATTTGGACTTGGAGTTTGAGGAGCTACAGGAAGAGATGATGAAATCCAGTGGCTTGTTGCTTGTTGCTACTGTGATCATCATAGTATCCAGGAGAAGCAGATTGTCGTCTCTAGCTGTGGCATCGGGCTTGTGGAAACTGTCCAGGCTTAGGATGCGGGGGTTTACTAGATTAACAGAGGGTTCGTCAACAGCGCGCTGCCCAAGATTGGCTGGTCTTGAGGGTCAGCAATTACTCCGAGTAGAGCTTGGCATTTAACATGTCGAGGTCGTAGATAGCAAGAATGTCGACAAAGAGGTCGTGGTTGACAGAGACGCCGTGCGAGGCAATGGCGAGGGCGGTTGGAAGTCGCGGATGAGCAGATAGTGTCGGGTTCATCCATCGGCATGACAGGGTCGAGCTCCCTCGGAAAAGGTGTCTACTCCATAAAAGCTATTCAGCCCAGCGGGGAGGAGGACAAAGGAGCCCTGAGTCTGACTTAGAGCCTGGAAGCTACACCATAGAATAGCTGCTGGGAGGACTGACAGCTTAGCAACACTGCTGGCTTTTCGTGAGAACGACCACATGAAGATAAGGGGATCAAAAAGCAGGCTCCCCAAAGCAAACAGCGAGGTCCCAAACTCATACGCATCTTTGAGTCAGTTGCAGTTGTGTGTGTGTGTCTGTATCTGCACGAAGCTCTTATCTTACAAAGAAAGGATGGGTGACCGCACAATCAGGACATAGGAAAACCAGCAATCACCATCACCGTCACCATCAGACGACTTGACATCAATATTTGCGCTAGCATTAGTTGCCAATTCGGAAACTAACTCGGGGGAGGGGGCCGCGCAAGCTTTGACACTAAGTATACTCCACACAGATGTGCAACTGTAGGTGCCAAACCTGGGAAGTCGACTTATCCATGACCATTCAGGGGTTATGGAGGGTTCAAGGTCTAGAGAAAGGGCCTTTGAGGCTTGCACTTGCGATCACTTAGGTAATTCCTGCCTGCTCGCATCACAGAGCCTCGGGGCGGATGCCGGATGAGGTGTGGTGCTAAGCAATGTTTAGGGATCAACAACTTTCCCAAGTTGTGGTAGACTGTAGACTGCAGGACGGCCAGTAGGTTATACTTACATTGATCTTAGGTACAGGCTCTTGAAGCCTCTTGAGTGGATATGTACGTTGCTAGCTGCCACAGCCTGCTCAAGTAGGATCTTTAGAGGTTCCAGAGATCCTAATTTGACATGCTGCAAGCTTAACATACCCAGTCACGTGTCCAGGTGTAGGACATCGTCGCTTTCTTGACCTGGTCGTGATGTCGGGGGCTTCTAGGTGTCATCCATACACCACAGGCCGCCCATCATCGTTCCGGAAACAGCTCTGCAATGTGCCTGGAGTATTGAAGGATCATGCATGCAACAACATGGACACATGTCTGGGGTTCCTGGTACACTTTGCTGTTACAGAGTGTTGAGGGTTGAAGTAACTGACCTGGGACTCGCCCCTTACCACCAAGAGATTTGTATTGCTTCCAAGTCGTAAGCTGCTCTTCGACAATGTAGACATTCGACTCTTGAGTAGTAGAGGGGCAGGTGCCGGGTCTCCCAGATTGATGCAGTTTCAAGATCAGCTGTGTTCGTGGCAGGCCTTGGATGCCGCTGCTCCTAGCTGAGCACAGGCAGGTACTCGCTACACTCTCTTGCCGCATCCGATCTGACCGCTACTCCTTCACACGTGGGTAGTTGTCAACTTGGGGATCCATTCCACGTGGCGGTACGTATGTGCGTATATGTCTATGTCTGAACGTGTGCTCTATAAGATGATGCAGGCCCAACAGGGACATGACAAACTGACTTTTCAAAATGAATTCGACTCACTTGGTCGTAAATCACAGAAAGATCTGTATCTGCGCAAGATGCTGATAGACCGTGAGCACCACCACCACCACCACCACCACCACCACCACAGCAGCAGCAGCAGCAGCAACAACAACCACAACAACAATTCGGGCTCCTTGCTGCGGCTGCTGATGCTGCAGATCCTCGACTGCTGCCGGCACTACTGCTGCCGACACCGCAGCCCCCGTCACGCCCTCCTCTGCTGCTGCTGCTGCTGCTGCTGCTGCTGCTGCTGCTGCTGCTGCAACGGCTACTGTTCCTTCGCCCAACTCTCCTACCACGTCCACGGTGACTCCTGCTCTCCATCCTCCTCCGACTACTAATAACAACAATCAGACTAATATACGGAATAGCAACCGTACAAGAGGAGTGGCGCTTGTCACGACTTTTGTTCTGGACGTCTACAGGGTGATTGCTATCGCTACGATTGTTCTTGTTATCTGCTACTGCAACTGCTACGGTGGTAATGCGACACTGAACTTACGATGAAATGCTGCAAGTGCGACCCCTAGGGTGCTATCGACAGTGGTAGGTGCTGCTGCTTCTTCCTCTTCTTCTACACTCTCATTACTGACTACTGCTGCTACTCAAACACTACCAGTTCCGCCCCACTTTACCACACTGCCACTTTGGCACGACCACTGCAACAAACCAAGAGACTGTTGCCACTTTTGGTACTACTTCTGCAAATGCTACCTAATGCTCTTACTACAAGCACTCTTTCTAGCTTGGGGACGGCAGATGGCTATGTTGTTCGTTTTGCTAGCGGATCCCTTGTTGACAACTACCCCACAGGCACGCTACGTAAGCGGCATTGCAGGGAAGTAGTCCCAGCCGGTCCTTTCTTTGGTATTCCCTCTACGCAATGCCTCGGGAGGCCAAGGTGGGCACGCGAAATTCTGGTCCCGCTGACGCATCTAGCGTGAACACACCTTCGGATAATATGTAAGAGACTTGCAGGGGTCCTACTAACCGTCAACACAAACTAATCCTAGTGACCAACTGTAATTTCTTGAGTTGTTGCATCTCCTGCTGGGTGTACTTTAAAGGTCGGGCTCTCAGACGCTGGCCAGAATTGAAGGGAGCGCACTTTAGCGCCTCATTCGCTGCCCTTATGCCCAGGTCCATAACAAGCAAGAAACATTTAGGTGTGCGTAGGTTAGTTGGGGTCCTCAGGTGCCGTATAAAGCCTCCAGTAGGCCTGGTCAAGCCCTGTAAGGCTCAGATTTGGGTGACCTCGGATTGCCTTTTTGCCAATTGCTGTAGCTCAGGATTAAAGCAAGGATACTGCTGCAACAGGGCCTCCTCCCTGTTGCAATAGGAAAACTGCATAAGCACAGACGTTGCAGCGACACCCGTAAGATGATTTCCCAGGATTCGGGCAAGTTAGTTGACAATGGAGGTTGATGTCATGACACAACACAGATTCTGGAAACCTCATGTTTGCGGTGAGCTTAAAATGGACGAAGTGGTTCACACGCACATGACTCTTCGGGACCCGCCTGGAGAACCAAGGATGTCAGGGTCGCTCATCGCCTAGTCATTTCGCAGCGGGCGGTTAAAGTCGCTGGCCGCTAGCATGCCACCCAATCCGAACAGGCGGATGATGGATTGGCTGTTTGCGTGCGCCTCATCGAAAAATGCAAGGGCATAAAGGGGACAAAGGAAGCATGTAGAAGTTGCTGGACGCGCTCTGGCTACCTCAGAGACTGCCGGGTGAAGTAGCCTGTTTTGCAGCAGCTGGGCTTTTGCAATGCTTCGCTCTTCCTCTTTCAGTCACCCAAGGTCAATTACCGCTGCAAACTCTCAGAAAGACTTTTCAATGAGAAGATCACGAGTACACAACGACAACCAGACTGCAGAGCCTGTGCTCAAGATAATCTTATGGGCCAAATGATAAAAGTCAGCAAATGAAATCCTACCCCAGAAGTATTGGAGGGTACTGTAGGCTTTGCAACATAATTCAATCAACAAGTTTCTAGCAATTAGATGTCTGACTGTAAGGCAGACGCATCATGGAAACCATCAGCCTCCCATAGCTAGAACAAGCCTTAGAAGTTGAATGATACACCTCAACTTCTTCTGCACCCCTTCTTTTGGGGTGTTTCACTGCTCCTTGCCATACATCCACAAGATTTTAAACAAAGATGAACCCATAAGCCCCTGCCGCTCAGAATCCCGCCTGCGGATCAGAGGTCCGGCGCGCAGCTCCCGGAGAAGTCCGCAAAGTCCACGAGGAATGTGCACATTCTCGATGTAGCGGAGGATCGTGTTGGGAAGTAGAGGTTGGGACTTGGGTTGAGAAGCTGAATATACTAGCGGCTCTTCGAATTGCACACCGGGGCATCGGAGATATTGGTTTTAGGGAGGGCAGCCATCAGACTAGACTTCAGCAAGGGTTGAGAGCCGTGCAGAAATCCTTGGAAAGTCATGAGGGCATGTAATGTACCCACTTCAGGCCACCCCACGACCCAGGAAAGCCTGCCTTTTGCAAGTGTTGCTTACCATCTCCTGGCCGCAACCCAGCTGGCTGACCTTTCGTTACCTTTTTGCATGCCAGTGCGAACCTCCTCCGGCCTTCCCCCTGAACGAAACAAACCCTATACCCAAAATAGACTTCCTGGAAGCCTTGAAGGAGGCCGATGAGTGACCCCAGAGAGCCTGGCCTTGTAGCTCTCACGCTCTCCAGACCGAGCCCTGGCAACTTCGGATTTGCAGTTGATCAATACTGCTCTGTAAGGGGTAGTACAGCCATGGTTCTTAGCATTCTCTAGATGCATATCATCTTGACGCACTGTCATGTTCCATGATGTTCAAAGGCTTTGCATGCAAAAGTTGTACAGGTCATGGGCACAGCTCTCAGGACTCCGGGAGCAGGTTACGCCGGCTCGGACGGCTTAATCTTCAAAAAGTTGGAAACCCGGCCACCCAAACTACACCCCCTAACAGGCCATCGTGAAATGAACTGGAAGTAGTCCTACATCTCAAGTTCCAATAGCCAGAACCATTAGAATGCGGAACGCTCAACACACTATGTCCGCCTCCTCCTTGCAGGAACGAAGAAAAGGGAACCTCTGCTTGCTCCCACCTGACCCTTCACTGGCCCCACCCTCCAAAATACAAAAAAAGGCACTCGTTTGCAGCCTCAAATTTCGACTTCGGGGGCTCCGACTCCGAAGCCTGTGGGAAGAGCTGCAAAGTCTTTAGGGTTTTTTATGTGTGGGGCTGTCCTAGGGAGGAACCATGCTTTTAGGCTTCGGGGTCCCAGGATTGAAATAGCAGGCGTTTTAGGTTCCAAACCCACTTTTAAGGATGCTGGAGCTAAGTAGGTCTCGAAAGGATAGAGTTTGGCACGTGTCAACTCTGAAGTTCGGGGATTTTGGGGGGCATCTGAATTGAGGAAAATGCCAAAAGCCTAAGCAGGGCTCCGCGAATTGCAACAGATATGTATGAAAAAAGCACATTCAAGGAGGCTTGCACCCTGAACTACCGCACAACTGTATCCCCACCATTTGTGCTCCATCCGGGCAGGGGACCTGGGGTTCACCGTTGGGCTCCTTGTCACATCCCTGGTCCCAAATCCCTTCCAGTTGCCTGATGCCGTGATCCATTGTCGGCTGCCCCGAACTTGGGCCGCAATGGAACTGGGCACCTGATCCATGTGAGCCCCGCTTCTGGCATCCAGCACATGCAGAAAGGCAGTATGTAAACTCCCCATAAGGGCGTTCCCAGCTTGAGTATGACGGTTTGTCTTATGGGAGAGTGTAGCTTCTAGAAGATCCTGTAAGGGGCCAATTCTGTTGGGGGCTCGAGCGGGAGCTTGTCAACAGACTCTCATGCCGACGGGGCTGCCTACAACCAAGGACACCTACAAGCCAGGCAAGGCATGTTTGAACAAAAATCTCTCCGTTGGGATGCCCTCATAGAGTTGCTTCTAGACTTGACTGGTCTCAAGTTTTCAACCTGAACATCACAAAAGTTGGCTACAGTGACGGCATGAAGGACAAAAGTAAATCCATGTAAACACCAGTGGCTTTGTGTTGTCGAGTGTGACATGAATCTTTTTGATATTGTAATGATTGCTAAGAGACTCGGGAGCTAATCCGGAAGTCGCTGGGGCCGGACATCGGCGATGCTACGCTGCGATTCATACTCGTGGTATAAACAACGTAATCAGAGGTAGATTCTCACATGGTTCTCATAGCCCATTCCTTAGATACTGCTTCTATTGTCCACACGTTACCACATAGTCACATAGTTGTCGAGGATGTTCAGGTGGCTTGCTTATATTCTTCCTTCGTGAAGCAAAGTCGTAGCGAGACTGTACGAATATGCTTGTCATGACGAAGCTGCATGTAGATTATCCTCGTGCTACCGCGTACCAGGAAAGCATTCCAGATTCTATACATTTCACCTTCAACAATGTGTTGGTACCCATACCTCCTGACCTTCAGGGCCAGGCTCACAACCTTCACCTGAAAGATTACATGAAGTCTGCCACTACCCGTCCTTCGGACAACTAGCCTCTGCAACGAGTTCTGGCGGATGTGCAGAAAAATGTTGTCAAACGTTTCTCAGATGGTACCTGTCCCTCGCCCGCCAAAGCAATAACAATCCAAAACCTGACAGTGCTCTTGAATCTTCTGCCCCTCACTGGGCATCTGGCGAGTAGCTGGAGGCTGTGCCGCTTAGACCTCATTTTGGAAAGGAGTCTTTCTTGGTTTCACAACCGGAGGAAGGATTTTTCAGAGCGTCTGAACTGTCCCCGGTAGTGCAAGGGCTCAGAGATCTATGTATTCTTTGGAAAGTGGCTGCTCGTGCCTTCATTGGCAGCAGCATTTTGGGGGGGGGGGGGCGCTGATTCCCCAGCAATCTAGCTAAAACGTCTTTCCGCAATCTCAACGGGCAGCCGAACCCCCGAAACCTTGGATTCGTTTACGCACCCGTCCCCTTCATGCATCTCGCACCTAGCCCGGCTTTGACACATCACCACCGCACAAGGGCTTCCCTTCATCCCAGCAAGATCTCACTTTGTTGGCTCATGATGGTTTACGGTGTTACCATGTTCCATATCGCGACTCATGTCATCAAAAACTACGGTAAAGAAACCAGACATTCGTAGTTCGCTTAGTGACGTCAGGGCTTCAAACAACAATACTTGAGCCTTTCAAGGGATGCAAGCATGCATAGCTTAGGGCTCGGGGAATGTATCAAGCCTTCTTGTGGCAAGTGGCTGTTCAGAAGGGCGCAGCGGAAGCAAAAAAAGACGATGCTTGAAGATTGCAGAGCCAAATTCTGCGGCAGCGACAACCCACTCCCACTCCGATTCCTAGCTGTGAGCATTGAGCAGGGCAACCCTCTGCCTACATTCTAGATAAATTCCTTGTAACCCCTGCTATGTTCAGGGAACCTGAAACCGGCTATGATCCCACACCACAAAAAACAACCGCCACGCGGAAGTTGGGAGTTGCTTGGGCCATCTTTTTGTCCACCTGGTCAGGTTCTACCACAGCTAAACGGATGGGTCCTTACGACCAATGCCCGATCCAAGATTGTGAGCCTCCTGGCAACTGATGTCATTTTCGGCAATCCCTCTGCAACCTATCCTCATGCCAGGAACATGTTGCAATTGAGGGCACGGAAAGGACCCATCCTGTCTGCAGTGCTTCCCCGACGCTCATCGTAGAAGCATAAAGCTCCTCATCCTAGGTCCCTGTACCGCTTGAGCTGCAGGCTCTCACAGCAATGCGGCAGTCAAGAAGGGGTCGGGATTTGGGGTTGACCGGCCTGCTACGGCTCATGAACCCGTGAGTGTGCGATGATGCCTCCAAACTACTTTACATCCAGACATGTATGTCTCCGGGACTGCAACAACCAAAGCCAATCCTGATTGCAATGAAGTGACATGAGCTACTGCACCAGGAGGCCTGCTGTCAGGAACAGGACAACTTAGCATCCCCATGCCCACTGCTGAACCCAAGATTTCTCCAGCGACAAATGCTTTGTGTCTCAAGTCCCTGACTTCCAGGAGCTTGAGTGAGCTGCTGAAAAGGATTGGGGAGCCTCCTGTGAGGGCGCCTCAGCTCATCTGCGGCTGCTTCCAGCTCTCATATTCTGGGTCTTCCCAACCTTGAAGACTTTCGTGTTTGGGGCTTCGCTCAAGGTGCAGGGCTTGGTGGCTAGGCTTGAAGTCTTCGGGCGTTTAGGGTTCAGCGTTTCAAAGGGTTTTTCGGTGCAGGTCTACAATGGAGTCTACAAGTGGGCGACCTAAATGGCAACCTTAAGCTGGCGCGAAGTTGTAGGGTGGATGTCTACCATTTTGAGTGGAAAAGTGCCAGGGCTTGGAGTTGAACCCGACACCCTGAGCAACAAGAAGAAACTTCCTTCAATAGAAGTAGGTAACAGAGTCTGTTAGCTGATGCTGGAATGGTCAGGCGCTGCTGCTAGCATCAGTTTGTCATGTTTGTGAACGCATGACCGCAAGCCCTTCGCGGGCCAACGCATCGGGAGCAATTTTCCAGAATACTTCAGGACACCACAAAATATACAAACCTCAAATACGACGACCGGCAAGCGTAGGATCAGGTCATGGCGGCGCGTTTGAGGCCTGACCCATACAACCAGCACGCCTTCGCACAAGCCCTGCACTCCTAGGCGCTCCTGGCACATGCGTTCGCTGCCAATGACTGATGTGGCAACTTAAGCAGCAAGCTACTTCCTCAGGTTCGGTGTCACGTACTACAGTGCTCTATTCGTAGTGGCTAAAAGATATGAGAGGATCAAGTTCTCCATATTGGGTTTCCTACTCCATTGCCGAAGAGACTGGCTCGTTGAGCAGAGGGGCCGTGGTAGCTGTCCAAGGCGGGGCTCATCCACTCAGACTCCATTGAAGGCCTACGTGAATGCGGCGTGGGTGTAGGTTTCTTCAGGTCTGAGCTTTTCGCACTGTGACTTTAGAACTTGTCGTGGTGCAGGTCTAAGTCTAAGTCCAGCTCTTTTCAGATCTGCGGCCGGGGAGTTCGGGGTTAGAATAATGAGCCTTTAAAGGGTTCTTCGTTTGAAGACAGTAGGCTTGCCTCCTTAAAAGCAAGAGAGCAGAAAGCAGAACCCATCTCAACCATTGCACGCCCCGCCCCGCTTCGCTTTCCTCATACAGGCATTCGCATCCCGTAAATGACCCCACAAGAACGAATCATAGCCGCGACCAGCTGACCTGGAATATGCCCACGAAGAAGAAAGCAAAATAGCTTCCCAAACCACAAAACTCCCAAATTCTGGCACACCCCCGCCCCCAGAACAGGCAACTGGAACCTGATGTCAGGTGGACAAACAGCGCTGACCTCAACTTGCAGTTGAGGGCCTCTAGGATCGTTCAGAAACTGAATACCCATTTAGAAACAAGAAAGCTGCTGGTCAAAATTATACATCAGTAAACAGCGGATGTGCTAGGACCTCTTGAGACTTACTTACTTGAAGGCATCCAACGCTATGCCATTGTTCTCACGTGTAGATGGCAGCTTCGAATAGCCGTTGATAGGGCACGAAGATTCCAAGATACGGACCTTCAAGATTGGTTTGAAATTCAGAAGGCTCGAATTCGCTAACAGCTGTGCAGCCATAAGTTTGCATGTTCCTGTGCGAAGTTCAGTATGGCGCCGAAAAGCGTGGTTTAGTAGGGAATAGAGAAGAAAATGGAAACAACAATTTCATGTAGGGACTTGCCCACTCGAGAAGGTTGCTCATGCCTGAGTCCTTATGCTTAGCAGACCATGCTGCTTGGAAACTCTTTCTTAGTCAGCAAGCTGCGAAGGTCCTCATGTCGATTGAAGGGTGCCGACGACCCCAGTACTTCCTCATAAGTTTGGGGACCGGATTCTGCGCATGCCCACAGAACTCATGGACAAAGTCCTGCTTGGCACCATATGTACTTGTGACGCAGGATTTTGCCCATGAACAGCGCATCAGACATAAAATCTCTTCAGCCAAGACACGGCTGTGGACAGCGAATACAGACCTAAGTCGTTCTGGTACTACTTAGTTGGGAACTTGGAGCATTGGAATTGTTCTTGAGCATCTGTTCTCTCGTTCCATGCTAAGCATCAGGTAGACATGCAGTGATGACACTGACCTGGGGGGGTAAGGGCAAAGTAAATGGCCGTTTATCTTGGCCTCATTGGCTTATTTGCGCGGGAGACACACTGATAAGGCAAGGACCCTTGACTCGAGCAGCAATCACATTCGAAAGCAGTCAAGCACTGGCTGCTGCAGAGCATGTCTTAAAGGGCCGTTGGGGTGTGGTATGGCAGTTCATCATACAGCAGCACTTCAAGAGCCCCCTGGCCATGTACGACCTGATGCGCGAGTTGACTATAATTTTGGACCGGACAGCTGGCCTAGTCGAGACTCGTGACCGCGAAACAGGTCTTAGCACAAAAAAGAAACCGCAACATAACGCGATTGAGATCAACATGCTAACAAGAATCATCGACATCATCGTCGCACGCTTAGAGCTTTCGAAAACACGCGTAGATAATCCTTAGAAGGAGCCTTCATAATCCTCTTGCAATCCACCAGTCCCCTGGGCCCTTCTACGTTCAACAATCTTCTAAATAATCCAGACAAGGCGGCAATCCTCTGAGTGCCAGGCAGCCGGTGTAAAGCTCTCGATCTGCAGCCTTTGCGGCTCGCACCTGGCAAAGCCAGGGAAGGCTTAGAGCTTTGGAATTTTGGGTTCCGGGAGTGGGGGGGAGAGGAGCCGGAAGGGGAGTTCTGGTATGAGCACTAGTTGCGGTGCCCTAATTGAAAACCTGCTGCGACTCTTGATTTAAGAGACCTTGGACCTTCGAATAGGCTTCGAAGTCGCGTTGTGTGAAGTTTGGGGGTTCAGAGGCTGTGGGGTTAGGGCTGGGGCACTTGATTACAACATTTCGGGATCAAAAATCTGGAAATGCTACCATGAATGGCGATTGGCGTTGCATCCACTCACGATTGAACCCTGACAAACCTCGAGCAAAGTCCCCTGTCCCCACGGCCAGGGCGCCCGAATGGTGCTGCTGCCGATCTGCATGCCGTTGAGCAAGGCAATGGCCTGTTAACAAAGAGGGTGCATCTCTCATCTGCAGGGTTTTGGGTTTAGGGCTGCTTGGGTCTAGAGATGTAGGGGCAATGGAGTTCTCAGCCTGCGAGCAGCTGGGAGTGCGTTGATTGTTGAGACGACATAGTGCGCACGGTTACCAGGTCCAAGGTTCAGGCATCATGTGGAAGCTGAGCTCAGATTCTGGCAGCCTGAAACCAGGACTCTGGGCTGAGGAAATTCTCCGCAGTAGCTATGATCATGCAGAGTATGTATGTTTCTGGCAGGATTACAAGAGGATCAGCACGTGCTTTCATTCGTGCTGCAGACATCCAAGCATGATGGCTACGACATGTCCTGCTCTTCCGGTTCCTAACAGCGATCCAATCCTCCAGAAGCCACTAGCAATTTTGAGCCCGTGCAGGCCGGTGAACTCATGAGCAACCAATTCATGGAAGGTCCCTTGGCAGGTAGTCAAGAATGACAGAATTGACTGCAAGAATAGAAATGCAAAACGTTCCCTGTCTACAAGGAGTCTGTGCAAAGCTTTCTTTCCCTCTATGCCCTGGAAGACAGAATACTAAAGATACCCCCAAAAAAACTATCGCAGTAACATTTGCCACAAGAGTTCTGGGGAGTTACAGTATCCTCGCGCTAACTACCCTCTCTCGGATCCCTGAGCCCCAACAACTAAGCCATAAACACGAAGCCATAAACCCCGAGCCGTGAACTCTGAGCCCCAACCTCCAAGCCTTGAACCTTTAACTTCATCCCAATGCTCCGGAGCCTTCATGGCTGGCTCCTGGCAGGCCATCAGGGCTCAAGGAAGCAAAAGCTGAGCCTAAGTAATCGGATTGACTTTTCATCGACACTGACTCAGGTGCACTAGAAGGCGAACGGTCCTCATAGAGTGAAGCTTTCAAATTACTGAAGGGGAACCTGTTAGCTGACTCCCACCAAGCGAACTGCCCTGTAGCCGTCCTGCCGCCACCAACATTTTTCCCGAAGACCGATCTCACAACAAATCATCTGTGCCGGAACAACTAAACTTCACTGGTGAACGGTCAAGCTCAAAATCCTGAAAAAAGTGTCCTGCAATCAGGAACTGCGTCTTTCTGCTCATGGTTCCGATAGCTTCTTAGAAGTCTTCATGATAATCTCCTGAATGCATAATCTCGTCCCTGCTTACCACCAGGTAGCAAGCCCCTACACCCTAAACATCGTCCTTCTCAGCGAAGTGCACGAAGCCGTAGCTTCGAGAGCACTCCGCCTCATCCGTCTGGACCTGGCACATGCTGAAGCCCTGGTGGGCGGGAATTGCCAGGAATGAGGTGGCATTCTGGACTCCTTTTCACGGCGTGTAGGATGGGTGTTGGTAGGATTGGCGCTCAGGAAGTGCCGGATAGCTGCTCAAAGTAAGGCTCCAAGCATTAAGAACTGTTGGGCAAAAGCAAGGGTCTGAATGTTGCAGGTTTCGATTTGATCACCTGCTGCAGACAAACTAATCCTATACAATCCCCCATAGGAACACCCCGCAATCCTTCTACGATCCTGTATATCCTAGCGCAAGCAGGAGGAGGCGGCCAGTACGGCAGCCCAACAAGAAAGAAGCGAACATCAAATCCAGAAAGTCTGGTCGCGCTGCTTTACGAAGTTCAAGTCCTCTCACCTGCCTGACTTCTAAAGCCTGCAGCCTGTCCCCTATGCCCGCAACCCTGCTCCTTTTAGCAGCAGCTCTCAGAAGGGACATTGCCCATCCAATTTGTCAGCCAGGGAATTGTAGTGCACCTGCCGACAGAAACAGGCCGCAACATTTTAGACTACAAATACTTCTTATGATCACGGAGCACAGGGCCAGTTCCAACGTTTACGGGGCCCACTATGTACGGCCATGTGGCGGGGTTCAGGGTCTACAGGCTGGGGGTTTAGGATTGAATGACTGCTGGATTGAATGTGAATAAGGTCATATGTTGCAGACTCCTGAGTCGGCCGTCCACAGAGGGACCTCAAACGAAGGGAAAAGAAAGAGAGAGTGAGAGAGAGAGAGAGAGAGAGAGAGAGAAAAAGAGAGAGAGAGAGTGAGAGACAAGCGGAGTGAGCGCCAGAACCACAGAGACCTTTATGCGCAACGCGTAGGGGTTCTACAGAGTCTTCAAATGGATAACCAAGTAATTGCGGGGTATGAAGCGAGCCCTGTCTGGCAAACCTTACCTTCTGATGCTCTAGCCCGGTGCCACGACGAAAGCAAACATGCAGTGATTGTACGCCCCATTGCAGCTGCTTTTCTAGGCAGTGCAGTAGGTCTGTGTTAAAGAGTGTCCAATACGGGTCTGGGGAGTACTGCACTGAGGAGCTAGAGGTTGCAAGTTTCGGATACGTACAAAAGCTTTCGATGGAAGCATGCGGTTTAACAGCCGCAAAGGCAGGCAGATGAGCTTGACCGGAAAGCGCACCTCAAGCTTTTTGACGTGTGACTTAAGGGACATACCCCTATAACTTCCCACACTCGAGTCGCGGTCATACGCCTTTGCCCGGGAACCCGCAGATGCTGGGGTAGTTTGGATCTAGGACTGTCTGAAGCCTGGAAAGAAATCGAGCATTCGGCATGTCAAGGCAGTTTTTCTGCATGTTGGAAGTGTCAACTCTAAGATCGGTGCGAATTTCGAATTGGGTGCATTTCAGCGAGCGCTGCCTGCAAAACCTCGTCAAGGTTCAGTGCTGCAGCTTGCTTGCCTGTCCACCTCTTGCAGGTAGACACAATCGTGAAAGCTGAAAGTGTTCGTGCGCGCGAATTTCATTGGAAGGAATAGTAACATCCAATTTCACAACGAAGTTTCCGGGGCATGCAACATCATAACCACACAAAGGTCTTCTGGGGATGATGTTTCTGTCTGATCACGTCTGAGGTTATGAAGTCTACACAGGCTCATTTGTTCTGCGACTCGCTTCACCTGTCTGCGGTCTCGCGGAAGCTGGACATCGTAGCAGCACCTGCCTGCTAAACAGCATAGCAATAGGTCTGGGATAATGAGTCTGCGGCTCACGCATGCAAGTCACAGCAAGCAATCAAGCACTCAATATGCCATCCTTTTCAGCTCTTGCCAGGCCTGTGGGCGTCGAGTTGGGAAAGCTCTCTGATCTTTGCGGGGACCCTAGAGGCCCTAGTGCAGGTGGTCAGAGATGTTTATAACATTCTTACACCGTTAGAATTTTTGTTTTCGCTGAAGCAGGGGCTGCTCAGCAGCTAGGAGGTGAAGCACAGACTCCTTTGAAGTCCGGCGAAGGCCCCAAAATGTTCTTTGGGTCTGAAGCCCCTCTCCAAAGAGTGGCATGCGTAAAGTGAGGTTTGAGGGTCATTCGGTCTGCTTGGTACCATTAGTTGGTCTGCGCCCAGACAGTTTGGCTTTGGAAGATGCCGGAGCTGGCTTGCTGCTACGCCCAATCGGTTTGGCAGCAGGTTGGACAAAGCTTGCTGGAGGCAAGCTGGGCATAGCGGGCTGGGGAGTTTGAGCGCTAGGCTCAGTAGGCTCTTTGGGTTCGGCGGGTCCCTGGGCAATGGGGTGGTCAGGCATGGCATTTTTCGAGGGCACAGGAGGTTCTGTGGGCAGAGGAGGCACAACTGCAGGACGCATGGAAGGAGGTACTCCGGCAGGAAGTCCACCATTAGGAGGAGGCATACTGGGAAGAAGTATACCTGGAGGTTTAGCTGGAGGAGGCATACCGGAAGGAGGCATACGGAGAGGAAGTATACCTGGAGGTTTAGCTGGAGGCGGCATGCCAAGAGGAGGCATACAGGGAGCTGCTCCATCAGAATCAAAGGTTGCGTACATGGGAGCGTACTCCTTGAGATTGAGAGTCTCAGTAGGCGGGTCTAGCGTGGACACGATGCAAACATCATCTGCAGTCAACGTAGCATCAATGATCGCAACACCTAGAGGGCCGTAGTGCGGCAAGGTATGCGATGCAAGAGCATCTTTGAATCGGTTTTTGCATGATTTCAACTGCAGCTCGTCCACTCTCTCATCAGTGCAAAGCTTGGCCCGTATTGATCCCAAGATCTTCTCCTGAGCACCATCAGATCTTAGGCCAGCAAGGTTGTTCATGAAACCCAACAAAGCGAAGAATTCCCATGCACTCCATTCTGGGACTGTCTTCTGGGCGATGAAGTCCACCTGGTCAATCTTAATTATAACAGACAAGGCCCCTGCAAATGCCATCACAAGTTGGAGCATCGCAAATGGGAATACCATAAAAATGCTGCTGGCATCTTTGAGAAGCGGAGTTACTTCCTTTGCGAGGTTGATTGGATTCGCAAGGGGGAATGCTTTTAGGACTGAGAAGTTCGCCAGGCTTTGGGTGAAAGTGGATAGCTTCCGACAGGCGCTGGCATCACGGCCGGACCACATCATCGACGATGAAATCAAACAGGCAGCACTAAGAGCACATACGCAGGGGAACTCGACCCAGGCGACAATGTGCTTGGACATGTTCAGATGCTCTTCCGGGTCCCTCTCCGGTAACACGACAAAATTGTAGACCACAAACATGAAATTGCAACCGGCCTGCAAACAGCAGATACCTGCGCGGACCAGTCGTCCTGGAGGGTAGAGTCTGAAAAGCTCTTCCCTAGTGCCGAACGCCCTCTCCACCTCAGAAACTTCAAGTTCTTGCTCAATCTTTGGGATTGTGCTCGGGTCCAGAAAAAGCGTGAATATTGCAAAAGCAAGAATAAGGACTGCCCAGACAGCTGCACCAACGCCAAAGCCGTCCAAGTACAACTCCTTGTTGGGCGCTTCTTTTACTTCAGTGTAAATTATGGCCACCAGCACAGACTCGATGATTGCCATTATCACAGAAAATAACCACTTGCGAGCATTCATCGAGGCCAGCACTGTCGGAAACAATGCTACCTGTCTCTGCTTGTGATTAGCCGCAGGTGCAGCTTGAATCTGATGCGGGCGACATCATTGGCGAGTTACACCAGGCATGCCCACAAGCTGTTGGCACAACGTCTCTTCAGAACAACAGTTTCTGTTCGGTCCTCATTGTGATTCTGAGAGGTGCTTAGGCATGAACTTGTCTGAAAGATGTTACCTGCAGTAGGGTCCCAACCGGTGAGAGACGGAAAGGCTAGCACTCTGCCCCTTGAAGACACGCTTATGCTATGATGGAGCCCTCAACCCGCTATTCAAATCCCAACAAGGCTCCTGGCCCTCTAGTCTTGTCCCCACAACAGGTGGAACATTCCAAAGATGCAAGGCAGGCTAAAGGCACCTGGAGAGGCGAATCTCGTAATCGGCGCGGGTGTTGGCAGTGGATGTCAACAAACAAATGCTAGCACCAGCTCTTGCATGTGCTATGCTGCAGCGGCAGTGATTAAATGGCTTTGTAAAAGAGTAAAACACACCCGGCAATGGAGCAACGGAAGGTAATGGTCTGGTGGACCTATCATGGATGTTGAGGAAGGAAGATACAATTAGAAATGCACTAGAAGCAGCAGATAAAGGAAAGCCCTCCAGAACAACAAGGATCGTGCGGCAGCTCCAGGTTTGACTCAGGCAGGGCATTGAATTGGTTATGTGCTTGACATGAGTTTCATGTGTTCAAGTCATGCCTGAAGAAATTCCAAGGAAGGATTGTCACGTCGCTCAGACCTAGCTTTTACACTGTCAAGTCCACTGGCCAAAGCCTGTCATGAGCTTTGTGCAATCCTTGAGCACCTGCTGAGCAACAAGTAGAGGCAGAGTTTGACAGCTACTCCCATGCAGCGTTGGACTTCTATGACCGCCTGGCATATGTTTTGTGGCCTCATGTAAGTTGGGATGACTGTGACCTAAGAACCATTGTAGTTCAAGTCGGTCAATACTCTGTACCTCGCTGGCTTGCAAGTGAAGGCCCCTCAGCAGTTGGATGTACAGTCGACTACCATAACAGTGACTTAGCTTCAACTGGCAACTTTTAGTAATCCCCACAAACCTACTGGTAACTAGTAGCGGCCATACGGGATAACGGTGTCAAATATGCCACTATTAGCGGGTTTGGGAATCACCATGAATCACCTAACTTTTACTGACTAATTTCCACCAAGAGTTGGAGACAGCCCTTTCGAGTAATGATCCTAGGTGAGTGGAACGATTTCTCTATCAGCCGTCCCAGTGCTGAATTCTAGTACGGCTTCCTACAGTTTCATTTACCACGCTTGCCTGAGATCCTTGGCTTTCTCCAGGCAAGCACTTCAGAATCTATGTTCCCAACTACCTGTATGCCACACAATAATGGGAAGTGCACCGCAGGGTGAAATGTGAGATAAGTTGCTAAAAGCACTAACAGGAGCAACCAGTCTCTGCCTTCCTAAGCTATCCTGAGAATGTTCCTGTTAAAGGTGCACATCAAGAAAGACTCCGGCGCACCCAAGATGATGCCCAAACGCACTCCGAACCCAACGGTCCCGAGGAAGCAAAGGTGCGCGAAATCAAGGATTGTTCTGCACGACGTCTCTGTTGCAGGCTGCCCTAGACGTGCTTGCCGAGACAAACTTCTGAGTGAGTCAGACTGATCCCCCCCAAATCTTTAGTGCCAAGGTGAAGGAGTTCCCACATGGTCTGCAACTTCAGACCCAATGAGGCGTTTATTCGCTTTTCCCTAAAAGTCCCTCCACCATGTCCAAAATCCTACTCTGATTGACTGTGTGCAGGTAAATTGCTCCAAGCCCTCCTGCCTCCGCCCAGAAGCAGAGCTTCAGGACCTCGTGAATGCGAGACACTGACCCGTTTGGAGCAATTGCTCTGCTTGCTCCTGCTAGGCCTCCTATTCCTGTGCTCAGGAAATGCACGAGCATCGGCTATCCAGAAACACATTTTGGCTTGCTGTTTTGTCGAAATGTTTAGGAGCTCGCAACATTGGCATGTCATAGAATTTGCAAGCAGCCCAGGGTCTGAGAATTGATGAAACATTGCGGGTGGTGGAGCGCAAGGTCTGTTTGCTGACCGGACCCCTAAGGCTGGATGCACGGGAATGCGTCCCCACCCAAATCGTGACTGGCAAGGCCTCGAAAAGTGTCGTTTGCACGTAAGCTTTTAGAGCACCATCATGCCAACACTTTCGCTTTCAGGTCCAGAACGTCAAGAACCGCAAGTTACACACTCTCAATCAACAGGTGAAGCTCCGATACACAACCCTCTGCCAATTCAAAGGTACCAGAATGTTCTGCTCCACCTGAAATCTTCAGGTTCTTTCAGTTCGGCGCATCCGCTGGCACCAGCCCCTAGTGCCCAGGCCTCCCATCTCCCCAAGCACGGAGGAGCGTGGTTTCTGCAAACTGGGGGTCCCAAAAGGCGCGCCCGAAATATATAATACATTCCTTAAAAGTATGCCCAACTGCTTGGAAAGGCAAACATCGAATCTCAACAAGAGAAGCATTGGGCTAATTTTTGTTTCTCGAATCTCGGTGAGCTACTGTGGCGCAAAAGCATACCCAAATAGATATTCCAGATCCCAAAGCGGGAATCCTAGGAACAGCCAAATCCCCAGTAGCCTTGCTGCTCTTCTGCTTCTGTGGCTGCACCTCGTGGTATGGAGTGGCCAGAGTCAAAGATCCACCGGCTTAATCCGAGCAATGTGGTTTTACAGTGTTCGTAACTTGAAAAAGAGCACCTGGGGGCCTGTCTTTGGTTGCGTGTCCCTTGAAAAAAATTCATTGAGCCTGTGGACTGGTCAAAGGGCAATACTGTCTGAGATCAACCCACGACAGCCAAACTTCTAGGGTGCTCACAATCTCTCCCAATGTATTACGGCTAGCAGACTGCAGCGGCCTGGATGTACGCCTGGTCAAGGAAATCTGTCAGCACATGGATCCTGTCGAACGGTCTTGGCAGATATGCTCTGTATCATTCTGGAACGAGGAGATCCAAGGCTCAGATTCAAAGCCAGATTCGGGGGCAGTCTGTCAGGTCATGAACCAAATCCAGCAACGTTCAACTTCATCCCGGTAAGACATTCCCCTGAACCATGCCTGCCCATTCTCAAGCACAGAGCAACCACTCAGTTCAGGTGTTAAGCATTGGGGTTTTGAACTTAAACCTCGAACGGACCTTTGAAACACATCCCAAAAATCATTCGGGAAAGCAACTCCAACTGTGAACCTCCAAACCATCGATAAATTCGTGGAAAATAAGCCCAAAATCTGAAACCTGGACTCCCAATCCCCAACCTTTGACCTAGAGACAGCCGCACCTCACGCCAAGGACATCCGCAGCTGCCTTGGACACATGGTTTCTTGGAATTCACCCCGCAAATTTTTGATTAACAACTGAGACACGCTAGACCCATCAGCGGTGAGGTCTGAACAAGTACCTAACAGCTCTGTAAGGACAGCGAACAGCAAGTAACAACCTGCATGGGAAGGCTAAGAAAAGCTGGAAGCATGGTCTTTCTCGTGAGACTCTGTTCCAATACGTCAATGAACGCAACAACCTATATGGTCCAACTGGACATGTCAAACACGAATGTAGTGGGAATCTGGATAAGCGTCTGATCACCTGAGCTATATTGTACGGTTCCTACAAGTCATGCTTTGTCTTGTGATCGTTCACGACATCTGGGCCCATTTTGGCAGATCCGCCTTTGGTGCAGGCCTCTGTCGTACCAAAAATGGCTAGCATTAACTGGGAGGAAAAAATGAACATAGAGCTGTCTAGCAAGGACTATCAGCTGGGGTATGTCATGAGACCTTGCAACGCTTGACGAACTTCCCAAGTGTCAGTTTCATGGGTATAAGGCTTGAAGCGCAGTCAATGGCTTTTGGCAGTCTGGCCACCATACAATGTCATCATCATGTAACCACTGTGGGTCCTCATGCAACAGCCCGAAAGCTTGGGGCCAGCACTTGCAGAGTCACGTGGTCGCCCCACGTACCATCCTGGAAAAGTTCGAAGCATCATGCCCAAATCATCTTGGCCGCGTAGCTGGGATTTTAGAGAGCTGAATTCAAAGTATGGCCTCAGGTTTGCCGTTTGAAGCTTGGAACTTTGCGAAGGTTTAGTGCATTCCAGTGGCAATACACACCAAGCAAGAAAGGCTCTTCAAAAGCGATACAGCTTTCCAGGATTGGCCCAGTTTACACTTCATCGACTGGAATTGCTCATCCAGCGAACTACTGAGATCGGAGCCCATGCCTGATCCTCACAAACCCCCTTAAGCGGATATGAACTTGGGATGTAGGTGGCATACTGCCCTTTCCCAATGCTGCAGGAAACACCACACCCCTGCCCTAAACCCAAGACAAAATCCCGATCTGAATCCCTGGCCCTCACTCGCCCGACTCCACTAACGTTCCATCCTTGGCCATCTCGGCAAGGTAGCGCTCGAAGCGTCCTGCGAAGATTGAACTACCAAGAATGTCATGAAGCACGCACCACTGCTCAAAAAGGCTCATGTTGAATTTGAGGGAAGGATTCTGGGATCGCGGCGACATGCAGCACCCCCAGTTTTGAATAAGTGTGCGCGTACGTCTTTTGTACATACATAGAAAAAGGCAGGGGCTTTTGAAATCTTTTGAATACAGCGGGGAGCTTGAAAACAAAACCGGGAAGGGGGTTACAGGCTTGAAGAATGTCAAGCGAGAAGGGAAGCTTGATCATTCTAGCCAATTTGGGTCTGAAGACCAGAGGGACCAGGGGACCAGAGGGCCATGGAACCACTGGATATGTGATGAAGTTAACAGGAACCTGAGCCACACCAGGACAGAGTCACACCTTTGCAAGAACATAAACTTGACATGAACCTGGGCCCCTGCCCATCCATGGCCACATCCCATACAGGGCGCGATCGGAAGAAAGGCATCCACAGTCAACAAATGCAAACAAACGCACGCAAGTTCAGGAGAGGACAAATGCACTGCTACAGAAACAACAACCGCGATCAAAAACGAGATACCACACGGCCCTTCACATTCAAAAACAGGATAAGCAATTCTATGCAATTATAGCAGAAGATCAAAAAAGGATCCACGGTCAGAAAAAGCTGTGCACGGTCAAAGAACCAGGGGTGCCGACGCCTCTTTGGTGCCTTTCCTTCATGATTATGTGGACAGCGGGGGAATTTGGGTCCAGACGGCAAACACAAGCATAAAAGCAACTCTCTTCTCACTAGAGGATATGGAAAAGCACTCTTGGCCGGGCCGAACGATAACCTCTCTTCAACTTTGAACTTAGATCCAGCTTCAATCACATCAGGTCACCGTAACTCAAATCTCAACATGGCCCTTTTCCGCCTCCGCGACTTCTCGCCTCTGCCAGGATGCAAGCAGCCAAATAAATGGAGCGAAATGCAAAAAGGACGCAGAAGGAGTCCAAAGCGGGTACTGTATGGACTTAAGTAGTGGCAAGAACAAATGCAGGACCAGAATGTCGTACCTGGCAACGTAAGCTTGTACTTGATTTAGGCAGGGGTTTTGCGGGGTTAATGATGTCTAGTCTCGCAAGTGCACACGGTAAAGGCTTCAGCCTGGAAATCCTGCAAAACCGTCTACAACTTGGTACTGTATCTAACTACCATAGGTACACACTTTGCTTAATGAGTAAGTCCCGTAGTGCCAGAGTAATACAATTGTAAAATCAGAATACCAAATACCTCACTACCCCGCTGTCGGACCCTCATCTTCAGAGCTGCCAAGCGCAGCTCGCTACAATCTTCAACGAAGCCTCAGCATGCTCCTCCTTGGGAGGATAAGAAGCCCCTGCCAAACCCCTTACTACTTACGCACAACTTACTCTCAAAAAGGAGTGCCGGCGGATTAGCAAACTTGACCCTTGAGAGTTGAATCCTGAGACACGCCGCCTACTACTATATGTTATGCGCCAGTCAACAGCTCATCGCATGACAGGGCACACACAGACAAACCGGGCCCTCTGACAGCAAACTAAAATAATCCTGTTATAGACGTGTTGTACACGTACGATGAAACAAGGAGTCCAGAAATTTAGATTTAAGAGCTTCTGAAGAAAAAACATGTTTCAGGGCAACGCTTTCAAGGCTAATTTTGTACCTGTCCTACAAGACGGAGCAGCCCGTTGCGTCTGGGTGCGGATCCTACAGACCCCTCGCTCGAGCAGGAGAGAGCACGCTCAGGGACCTGCTCTGCATAAGCACGTAGCTTGCCAAATGGCAGTGGCTGAAATATCTGGGTACCTTTTGGAATCGCAATAATGGGGATCCTTCTGGAAACACCCAAATCATCAGTACTGACACATTTTTAGGGGGACGAACAGATTTGCACAAGCCAGCTGTTTGAATTGCGGGGAACGGGTTCGTGATGCTGGTCTTCGTGATGAATGGATTCGTTAATTGCTTTAAACTGCCGGAAAACAACTCGACACAATGAGTTTTAATCACCAATGCGCGGGAAGGACCTGTTAAGTAGTAGCGTGAAGCCCATGCATTCAGAAGCAGAATAATCTCTGCTTCATTCCAACGACACCCCGCCCAATAACCCTAGTCCCAGGCTCTGGAGCCCCGCACATCTCGGGAGTCCCAGTGCCCAGAAAGGAAACCAAGCTGTAAACAGAGCAGACGATGGCAGATCTGGATTCTGTTCCAATTCCAAATGTCTTCCCTGCACTCAGACACGTTTTGAAGCCACTGCTCCTTGGCAGCTTCGGCTAACTGGCTCTGGGGCCTTGTGGCACTGCCACTACCGTAGCATCTGACTCAAAGCGTGCTGGAGCCTTCTCACGCAAAGCGTTCGTGTGATATCTCGTGATGTTACGCGTCTTAGCGAGCAAGCTCTCTCACTCAAGGTGTATCATTGATCCATCTACCAAGGAAGAAAACTGGGGATCACGAAATCCTATGCTCTGCTATGGTTTTGCCGGGTATTGATTAGCTGATGAACATGTTGTTGAAGAGGCAGACCCCAAAAAACTTCTCTCAGCCACCTCCGGCTCCCACAATTTTGATGTCAGTGCAAACTTCACGCGAGCAGATCCATCCTTGAGATGTGGAGACTTTGGAGTACAAGATGAAAATGATATACCTGCCAATTGAAACGAAGGAACGCGTCAAAGCTGGAGCCCTTTAGCCACAAAGAGCACGCAAGTTTGAGAGCTAACTGCGTAGTACCGGCAGGCCCCAGCCGCATTCTACGGAGCTGCTGGAGATGGAACTGCCTCAAAGGGCGGCCTGCAGGTGCAAATTCGTCTGCGTCAAAGTGTATGAACAGGACACTGGAACCAAAACCTAGCAAAAGGGAGAAAATCTCTGAAGAGCGATCATGCAAACTTTTGTTTTACTGGTTAACGCGATCATTGAGAAGCAATGCAAAAAGCTTCAGGCTGGAACTTGCAGGCAAGACTACGGTCTTTCCTCTGTAAGATGGCTGGTTGCTGTTCGAGGGACCATTTGCGGATGTACGGTTTGCGCGTGCAAGTAGACGTGTGAAGACACGAGAAAGTTTTATTTGAGAACGCAGGTGGAACCCCGACCAGCAACCCAAGGCTCTTATCCAGGTGGGCATCTTGAGTCTTGGTTTCAAAATTGAGCAAGTATAGATGATGCTGGAATATCTGGAGATTCCTGCGGAGAGATGGCCGTACCCCCTGGAAAAACCTAATCCTCCTCATCAGAACGACTACAATTCAAGTGGAACTTACCAACTCCCCACCTTTCTTTCCATTTCGAGGATGCCTGTGGTCATAGTCAGCATGGTTAGACCCATCCAAGTCAAGCTGAAGCCTTCTCCGTGTTCCCTTCGATGCTCATCGTGACGTACCGCTCGTTGCCACGCTCTCCTTGAAAGGAAAAGGGTATTTTGTTTTCCGGGGGCTCAAAGACGACTCCAAACGAGGGTCGTGGGGAGTGTCGCGAGCTTCTTTTGATAAATACTTGGATCAGAGTAACCAATGTCGGACTCCCAAAAAAAACTCTCCAACACCTACGCCGCTTGCATGGGCGCTGCTCTGGCTTCCCGACTTGAAGCTGGACATTCAATTTAAGAATTACTAGCTACTTGCTTGCACAGGCAAGTTCGTGCTCCCATTTGGGCTTGTGGGCCCTCGCATAAGTTCAAGCAGAACACATCATACATCGTAGGCTCTTCTAAGACAGGTGATGAGCGCCGTTTATGGTGCCTTACCTAAGTGTGTTGCTCTCCAAGCTGGGCCAGCCCCTCATTCTGAACACCCGCATGCCCCTGCATTTGCTTGGCCTGCAACCATGGAAGCAAGCTCTTCGAGCTGATCAGCTTCCTCCTGCAAGTGCATCACTCCGGTGATTCATAGTATGGCTTCCCTGTCGGTACTATACTAGGCTGGTGACCACCACCATCACCACCACCACCACTGCCGCAGCCACCAGGGTCACCAATCAACGGAGTATGCGATGAAAACGTCAGCTCAGGAATTTCCGATTTTGGAGTGTCCGAATCAGAAAGCCCACAGGCCTCAGCATAGACAAAAATTTGAACAATGCAGCTACGATAGCTGCTGCCATGTCATCTAGAAGATTCCAAAAATGGGAGGGGCTCCCTTTCGAAAACCCCCCCACATCAAGGCTGCGATGCCTTTGTGCCACAATGTCTTGAAACTACTGAGTTGGAAGAGCAGCATCTGACATGACTACTGCTGCATGTCTTCTCGGCCACTGCGCTCCTTGGTGAGTTTGATCTGAAGGCTGTCCTGATTTGGGAGCGTCTGTGCAGCATCATGTGCGCGTGGAAGGTCCCAACATCTTCACACTCCCGAAACTGGATTCTCTACCTTCCGGCAAGGTTCACTGATGTTGCAGCTTTTGGAAGTCTGAAAAGACACAGAATGTTGATCCCATTCGAGATTCAAGAATGAACTTATTAAAGCTCATCAAGGCATTCTCTTAAGAACTTCTCTTGACCTCTTTCTTGGGACCTTGAGATCATGTAGAAGAATATTTTTTTGATACGCTGGCTGGACCTGCATAGCCTTCAGAATTTTGTCAGCTTCTCAAAGTGAGATGCAAGGCAGCGAAAGAGGGTCAAGGCATCCACCCACCCCTGGAGATCCCAAACCCTAAACCCCAGAACCTTTGTTTCTGGAATACTCTGCAAGCTCCGAGTCATCTGCAACAACGGGCTGTGGATAGTAAGCCATTATGTTTCGGCATCTGTGCTTGCCTTCCACCCTCAACCCAAATAAGGTGGATTTCGGCCAGGTCGCGAGGTTGGTCTTCGCATTGGGGATCTTTGTGGTTCCTGAGACTCACTTGGGGGCCTGGGGCTCCTCAATCTCATCACTAGGACTATGTCAAGGACCCTACTTTTTAGAAATTGCGTAGAAGAAAGCAAGGGTACAAATCACTCGCTTCGAGTCAGATCTGTGCACCTAAACAAACCATGCCAGCCGGGCGCCGCCCTACATCCAAACTTGCGCCCACAGAGGGGACGAAAGCTTAGAAGCATGGTGCAAACTGGCGCGTGCATTTTTTCATGAAGCGGCGGAGTGCGAACAGCCTCCGCGTGCCCAAGAACAGCTTCCAACGTGCCTGAAAAGCTGCCGTCTGGCGTCCCCAATAAATAGCCTCCACGCCTCCCGAAACGGCACCCCAGAACCGTATCAGAACAGATCCCTTTTCATGCCTACGTTTGGGGCCCACCAGGCCACCGCGCAAAAAACCCGCCTTCGGTGGGGTCTGGCCTCAAACGCAGCCAAATTTGACCATTTTACGCGGGTTTCCTCTTCCCCACACCCCCTTAGGATAGATCAGCATAGCTGGGTCCAAATCGAAAGCTTGGAAATCTCTCCAAGCTTTCGTAACTTCCCAAATACTGGTTTCAAGGCTAGGTTAAAAAAAAAAATAGTATGTAGGAACTCTTGTTGGGCGATATTTAAGATTTTGCACTTGAAAGCCGGCTCACTCAAAAGATCTGAAGCCCTGAAGCAGCGCCTGGGATTGCGATCGCGTTCAATCCCAGCTCGGCAGCCTTGAAGTACAGCCTCAGGGGGGCTTTGTAATCCAGGGCATTGGGGACTGGGATTCAAGGGTTTGACGCTGAGGGTGTCAAGTTGGAGGCTGAAGTTTGGGGCTACTTGAAGGTTTGGGGGCCAGGGTGGTTTTCTTAAACTCGACCCTTCTGGGACACAGCACCACTGGTCTGACTTCCATGTGGGAGGAGGGGATCTGGCTAATAGGCTACTGGGACCGGTTGCGTTGGGGAGATGATGAGCAAGAGAGGAAAACACTGATCCAACTGTAGTGCTAGGGAACGGAAAGATGATCCCTCAAACAGCTCTGGAGCCGAAACACTTCGTTCCCATTGCTCCGATCAAGCTGCATTTTTAGCATTGCTATGCATTGGTTTTCCTTGCTTGCGGTGATGTATCCTTTTGTTAATGCAGGAGAGATTGTTCACGCATTTCTCTAAAACAAGGTTCCCCTATCCTCCCCTATCATAGTAGTACAGCCAGCATGACATCAGAACGGAATCAAGATTTTGAGACAACTCCACGTCTGATTCCACAGAATGCCAAGCTGCCAGGACAGGGACAGCTGCGCAGCTGTTGCTTCCCTGAAGAGGCGCAAAGCTTCGGGCTTTGGGATTTACTTGCTCCGGCATTGAATCCCCCTAAGCCTGATGCCACATGTTCGTCATCAGGACCCAAGCACGATTGCAAGTTCGAATGTCTACTGTGAAGAAGAAGTCAGAATTTGGACAGGGTAGTCTTAGAAGGGCTCAGGGTAGCATAGCTGGGGGGAATTCCTTGCTTGCGGGCTTAGGCGTTTCATCGTGAATCTGCCCCGGACCAGGTTTGCCCCTCAGGGCTCGTAACTGACAATCAAGTCTTTCTTCAGCGTTTTGGGCCGCAAAGGCCTCATCTTGTAAGCGGACGACGGACTACAGGGAAGATGCCACAAAGCAGCATGGTACTTGGCAGAGGAGATGACGAATACCATCCAAGCAACTTCAAGAAACATGGCTCTGAGTGTAGAAGCCTGAAGACTCAAGCCTCTTTACCAATCAAAGGCTTCCAAGCTGAACGACTATTAAACAGTGTAAGGCTCTCCTCTTACCTAGGCTCTAGGACTCCAGGCTTGAGATGGTCATTGCCTAGTACAACAAAAGCCAGTACACATCCCTAGCCATCTCCTCAAACATTAACGCAAAACCTACCCCAAGACAAATGACGTAAGTAACGTAAGCATTCAGAACTTCCCACCTCTTGGCAGCCATGGTCTCAATTTTCGTCAGCATCTCCTGAATACACTTGCTTGTTTTGGGCTGGGAGTTCAAACTCGAAGGTACAGGCTGTGGGGCAATGCTCTTCTAGAGCTCCAGAGATGCACTTCTAGTATGAGCCACAATAGTATGTAACTAATACCAACAAGCAAAGAGTCACAACATGTGGTTGAACGGGTGGGTACCTTGTGTTTTGAGATCTACTTACGTGGTTCTGAATAAGGGAATATAATCCGTATATAATCCCAATCTTATTCATTTCCATATTCCCTACTAACCCCAGTTAGCCTAGACCCTAAATCCTCAATGGTAGTTTCCATGTTATTTTCCATTGCCCCTATGTAACCCTATATAAAACCCAATAATATTCCTACTAAGAACTAATAAGTCTATGGCCCAGAAGATGAAAGCTTGCGGCCCACTGCTTGGCATACCTGCAACCAACCAATGAAGTCGGTTGAAGTGCGTTGAGACCTACACCTCATCTCCAAAACCCTCCCCATCCATATGTAAATGCGGCTTACAAACTTGCACGCTTAAGCAAAAACGAGGTGTTCTTTACGTGTCCTTTAAGGGTCAAACCTGCTGTCTTGCTGAAAAAACCGCAAGAAATAACCACGCACCGGGGGTCCCACCCCCCCACACCCCTTGTTACAAGCTAACGCTTGATTAGAAACTCAAGCTAGACTCAGAGGCTAGCTCTCGTGATTTCCATGGCTCGCCAAAACTTTTTCAAGGCCAAAGTCCTGCAGCCTTCCCTAAAGTTTCCCTAAAGTTAAAAACTTGAACCCCTGAACAGCTAGCCCCTAACTTCGAGAAGGAAATCCCAAGGTCCGCAATATCTAGACGGGTGATAGAAATGACAGTCAAGGCAGTAGGTATGAAAACAAGATGCTGAGCGGAAACAAGGTTGCCCCCTGCGAAGGCCTTGTTCCTTGCGAGGTTCTCCTCAGCGTACCGCGGAACTGAGCTACGCCAGTCCTGCAGCAAAGCCATGGCAACATCTTTGGTGTTGTGGGGCTTAGCGAAGTGCGGTTTCACGGCGTGAATCATCACGCTCCAAACAAATCCTCCAAACCCTAAAAACGCTTAACCTGTCAACAGCTGACATGTCAATTCAGCTGTCCGTTGGAGTCTCTGTGGGAAGCACGGCCAGGAGGTTACCTCGGGATGGTGTTTTGCCTGCCTCGTCCTATTCCTGTAGGACTTACGGTTTAGGGTTTGGGTTCTGATAGTGGAACAACTATGACGGTTATTGCTGATATCATTCCCATTTCTAGTGATACTAACTCAAGTGCTTATCTAATGAGACATTAAGGTATGGATTATTGAGGTGAGTACCATCACTGGCGATGCAGGTACTAGTGCGTTTTCCCTTAAGTCCTAGAAATGACACAAATTTAGGTACCCAAGTCAAGTGGTGCAAGATTTCCTCCATCCACCGAATCATTATTGAGGTTAGCAACGGCTGGAAGGGGGATTATTCTGAACATCATAAGGGAATCCATGCTGGCCTGTCGACCTTGCATGAGACAAGTTTGAAGTGGCTGAAGACAGGTCTTAAAGGTCATCAGTCGAGGGGGTCTCGTTTGAGACATCGCCAACAGTCGCTAGAAAGTGCCGAAGTGGGATGACAAAGAGTTTCACGCATGGCTGTCACATCAACGTGCAGCACAATCTTTGAATTCCGGAATATTGTCCAAATGGCAAAAGTGCTCAGGCCACAGCAGTGTAAATAAGCAACGTCACAAGTATCACAAGGCATGCTGGCTATGAGCCGCGTACAAATATAGAGCTTCTACGTGTAGCAGAGCCACTAGTATGCAGTCTTTGAACAACATTCCACACTTTGAGACACTCCCTTCTGTACGAACATACCTGGGAAATGCGGCCATCAAGTTCCAAAGAAAAGCCTCCTACGATCCCGGGAGGCCCAAAAAACCCTGTAGAAGCTCACAAGGCATTGATGATCGGAGATGCGCGCCAGCGGGGAGTAGGCCACCACTCCGATGTTGAGCTCCTGGAGTCGGGGCAAGGCTTGAGGCCAACAGTTTTGGGCTAATCTGTCAACTGCACAAGTTGCTCAACTATGACACACGCAATACCTCAACAATGCAAAGATTGCAAACGGTGCCTCCTTTTGAACGATTCACGTGTCCGCTCGAACTCAACATGCCTGAGCCCATGACTTTCAGCTCCCAATCCTATCACCCCGCGCTCTCAATCTCAACCTCTCCCGCAAGCAAACTTCTGATGATGTCCTTCAGGCAATCCTTCAGCAGCTCCTCCACCAAATTCCTGTCCCACCAGGCGTTGCAAGAGGCAGAGATCATCAAGACTTGGAACATCCCTCTTTAGCGCCCTTAGAGGCACGATAGAGACAGTCCTTTTAACAATGCTCAAAGAAAATATTGAAGGAAGAATGCTTTCTACTGGTCTCCGCATGTTCTGTGTTTTCAGGTCGAGGGTCTACGAACATTGGTGGCTCTCTGAAGCCTGGACCGCAACAAGCAGAGCACCTGGACTGGATGCAGTGGATCTTGTTTTTGCTAAGCATGGAGGCGCAAGGCACAGCACTACCGGCAAGGGGATGCAAGGGAAATTCCAAACAAAGTTGGGGGTGAGGGCAGGGAGATTGTTTTCGAATTGAAAGGCTTCAAAGCTAGGATGGCGGCAGCTATCTTGAGTTGTACTACTTCTGCTTCCAACCCTATTCACGCAATACCCAGCGCACACAAAGCCATGGGCGGCCCTTGCTGGGCACCATGGCTGCTGCTGGGGCCAATTTTCTGATACAGCCTCGCCTGTTGGGATAGTTTACTTCGCGATAAAACTTGCCACGCCTAGTCCTCCACTGCAACGCAACAGAACCCGAATGCTTGGAACTATGAAGCCTCTTATGTACCAAGGTCCTGGTCAGAAGGCTCCACTCGATCTGCACGGCGGCAACGGGGTGGATCGCGTGCCTTGGTTTTATTGGTGCAGAAAGTCTGCAATCCATGCTAAGGAGACTGTTGTGGAGGAGTCAGACACATGATCGCTGCGTTTGGGCGTTTAGCCGCTTAGCCTCAGCCTCAACATATTCATCTCATCAGCTTGCAACCCCAAAGCACCAAATCATCGCTCCTGTCTCGATGCCCGCTGTCTGTCAGTCCCATATCAACGGAGCGGAATTGTACTTGACTTGCGGACCCTTTAGAAGTATCTCACGACCAGTCGCATGGAGTACGCAGCAGTCAGGCACACTTGCCTACAAACCTCTCCAGCCAGGCAAACACAAAACAGCTTGGGGACTGATCATCTTGCCAGGTTACAGCTTGCGTGTCCACTCCGCCGAGAACTCAGAGAGACCAACGTGCTTCACTTTGCCTCCACACCACATGCCGAAGACGTACGAAGGGGAATGCAAATGTGAGCCACGGCTCATTTTGGGGTCGGCCATTGCGTCTGAAACCTCTGAGGTTCAGAGATGAGCTTTGGCGCCAAAGCCTGGTTGGTATACAGTAGGTGTTTGATTCATAACCGCCAGAATTTTAAAGGCTTTCATTGCCTAGGTTCGGCGCTTTTCATGTCTACGTCGCTCCGGGCTTTTGTGGGGAAGAAGAGTGGTAAAAAAAAAAAACTACCGGGTTCAGGGTGGACTGCTGGTCCGTCCATCGTACTGGCTTGCTGTATGTGTCTGCTCTGTTCAAATCAAATGAGCACCCAACTAGAGAAAGGGTACCTAGTGTGCTAAACATCTCGTGAGCATCCCATGCTACTCAATACTGACTCAATACTTACATGTTCAACATGGAGTCCTGACCTGGAGACACAGCTTGGCTGGTCTTGAAAGCACTTGGGATGTATGGAACGTGCTCCATGTCAGGAGCCCTACAAAACTGCCCCAATTCCACCAGATGGAGGTTAGGGAACTGCTATGTTTCTGCAGGACCCAAATTTTGGGGCGCAGCAGGATCGCCCAAGTAACGTCCGCCTCAGCAAATCAATCATGCAACCTCCGAAGCTCTGCAGAAAACGCTCAACAAAAAACTCCGGCTATCAAACAGCAATTTCAATTAGGGAGCCGTGGATTTCAGATGTTTTAAATTGTGCTGAAACTGGTCACTTGCCTACCAATCCTCCACCTTAAAATCCCAACAAAAAAAGCGCCAAAATTTTGAGAACCTTCCAGCCCCAGACGGATGGCCTTTGGCAACAATCTCCTGCACGGAGTCTGCAATCATGTATCATGACAATTATGAGCTTTGGACAATTGTTGGTACCGAGGAGATAATTCTCTAGTGTGTAAGACTTGAAAGCATACAGGTGCTAAGCTTCACGAGGAAGGCCAAGTTGGGAAGGGCTCAGCGTGCGGAACTTGCTGCAAGTCCCACTGCATCCGTGTATTGAAGAACTGCGGTGCTCATCATCGCTTTGGCAGTTCCTACACAACTGTCCCAAGTGCTGCACCAGGGCATGCCCCTTTATAGCCCCTATAGTAGTCCCCTATAGAATTCCCTATATATCTATATATATATATACCCCCCCGTGAAAAAGTTTAGACTATAGCTCACATGTTGCGAACAGGCAGCTTGGGGACCCTCAAATCGCAGTCCTTCATGGCAAGCATCCACTGCTCAGCCAATTCCCATGTCGCTGGCGGCCTAGCATGGCAGAGAAAAACGTTCAACGTTTATGGCTTGAATGTGTTGCGGGTCAAGGGCTCAGGTTCTTCAGACCTAGTCTGGGTCTGTCGGGTTCAAGATTTCAAGGTTCATAGGCTAGGGAATCGAGGCTTTTGGGATTAGCAGCTGTCTTCATGGCGCAGCACTTCCGGGTGAGAGTTTAGCGTACACAACATGGGGGTGGCAACTCCTTCAGAGTCCAGGGCCCTGTTACACTTGAACTTAGGTGAGCTCCGTAGCCCTGGGCTTCCAGCATTTCATGCTTAGTGGCCATACCTCTCACCTGCCACCCAAACTTGAGTATATAGACCCCGTAGTCTGCTGCCCCACGTCCCAAAACGGATGCTTCAACCATGAAGAAAAGAATCAGAATGCTTCTGACTCAAAAGCCAGAAGCCTAGGACATTCAGCGAAATGCTTGGACTGCCCCAGTGCCTGTGGCAGTAGTAGAGGTCCACATCTGAGCGTCATGACAGTAGAATTTGGCACACCCAAAATCAGCGTCTATGATTTTGAGACACGTCAAGGTCGCAACATCTCTGCTGTAAGCTTTCTTCACCTTGCGGGACACACCTGCAAGCTACGTGTCACATGAAATCAATTGGAAACAAGTATGGTGACCCAGAATATTTCCTTCTCCACTGCGATTCGTACCCCCAAAGACCCGCAAACTTGATTGAGAACAAACTTTGGGGACAAGGTGCATTCCAGCCCCAGACGCGCAAGCGAGTCATCAACAGCCTGCAGGGTTTCTCAAAATGAAAGGTCCATTTTTCCCTACTCCATAAATTAGGAAGGTTCCAGGGCCAAAGCACTACTTCTGGCTGACAGGCCAAATTTGCTAGAAGACCTACGCAGCAAGGTGTTCCAGCTACAGTGCAGCAAAGCTTGACAGACCCCAGCGGACCTGGCTTTGGAAATAAGAGCACAAGCACAAGCAGGAGCAGAACCCTGAAGGCGAAAACCGGCGTAGCAGAGAGGCCAACAAAGAGAGGGCTTGCATCATGCCAGGAATTGATTTGGGGGTCTCTACAAGTCTATTTGGAGCCCTAGTCTGGTGAAGGGTGTAGACCCTGCTTTTGAAAAAAGCCCTCAGTCAAGTCTCACATCTCAGAGATCTAAGCCCTGAATTGTGCCTCGGATGAATGATCTTGCGCAGGCACATAAGCTTGCATTTTGGTCCTATTAAAGCCTTGTCAGCTCATGTAAAAGTGCCGATGGCCATTATGTTGGGCTCGCATTGTAGGGCTTACTCGGCCTGATAGAAATAGCTGTGGCTAAAGCTCACATGTTTCGTGAAGGTGGTAGTATGCTGTCTTGCCTTCTCCACAGTAGCGAGGTCAAAGGGACCCTCTCCGTGATTCAGAGGAAAAAACCTTGGAAGTCCAGAGCAACTGTGACCCAATTGCCATCTTGTTGACCTAGACAGGGGCTAGCTGCTGGTGCAGTGCAATGGAGACTGTTCAGCAGATCTACATCGAGCATCTGTCCGCATGCAGTGACACTCATGGCTCGCAAACATGAAACTTGTCAGGCGGCCGACTTTCAACAGCCATGCTGGTATCCTGTGTGTTCATGTCTTCTTCTTGTCTTGGTGTTAAAAATCCTCCAGTCTGCATTGCCCGATAGGTCCGACAGGAGCTGAAGCTGTCCATATTTGCAAAAGCTGAAAAAGGAAAGTCCCTAATGCTTGTGTGAGATACGTAGCGCAAAGCTGGCAACGGTCGCGCACTACATCAGCCCCGAGCCTGGCAGCCGTAGCGACCTTCTCAGGAACCCCTGAAGGCCTTCACTTGCAGTCCAGGATTCTAGCCTTCACTTCCAAACAGTCATCAAACCCTCTATATTGCCCGTGCACCTTACATCTTACATCCACTCTGAAGACAAAGAGCTTCGTGGCAATGGTGTATGAGTCCCGTGGAACGGTCTTCAAAAACTGCGCCAGCTGCTCCTCATTATGCTTGGTCTCCTTGGCGTGAACAGCTGCATCAGCCCTACACGGGACTTGCTCAAGATTGGCGCCGGCCTTTACCCTCATTTTGTCAGGAGGCTGATAAGAAGCAAATGTCATAAGAATCATGTGGAAAAGCATGCCAGCTGACACAAATAATCGCCTTCCGTTGGCCAATGACTACTTGTACTTTGCCGGTTATTCTCAGGATTATGGACCAAAGACAACAAATCTCTTCCTGGATCTACCAAATAGTAATTTTGATTTGTTCTGGATCTTTATTTAATTTTTCTTTGAGCTACATCCCCAATTTCCAGATCTTCTTCTTTATGTGCATGGGAGTAAATATCGCCCCTGCACCCACATGGGGGCTGGATAGCAGTCAACACTTGTCTACCAACCTGGTGGTCCAGTTCCCTCGTTCTCTCTATACCAACAACGAACAAGCAGACTAGACCTTCAATCAAGGCTCCGTCTTGTAGACTTCAGCCGTGTCGAAATGCCTGGTGAAAGCGGCTTGACGTCAAATTCTGTAATTCATGGCGCGAGCCTTGCGCCTGCAAGCCGCAGTTTACGACCCAGGGCCGGAAACTCGAGCCAAGAGCTCAATTCCCAAAATGACCGCGCTCCCTCCTTGCTGCTGTACCCTTTCGTGTACTTATTGTAGCTACAGTGTGGCAGGAAAACTCCGGAGCGTCAACAGCCTAAAAATTGCTCGCACTGCGCCAGCATCAATATCACGCTTGCAATCTAAAAACAAGGAAATTCGACATGCTTGGCGACTTCCATTCGACCGGCAACTGTTTCAAATCATCTCTGTTCTGCCAACGTCAAAGAAACAAAGGCCTGTAGCCCATGTCATAGACAGCCTTGAGCAATTCGACACATTTTGCGTCCTGCGCCCCAGACTTCGGGGCCGGGAGTGGAATGTTTGTGGACAAGGGTTTGGAACGGGAACGCGCAGAACGTCTAACATGATGAACCTTGAAACACATTGTCGTCGTGTTACGAAAAACGGTATCACGTTTGGGATCATAAGCTTCGGTACACCAGCCATTTGTGCGTCCGGGCTCATCCTTGTTGTTTGGACCCTGGGTTTACCAAAAACCTTACCTGCACGCTGAATTCCTGAGACCCATCCATCCGAAACCAGGAAACCTATCACCGTCCTCTGTATGCTACGTGCCAAGTCACAACCTCAGACGTCGCATGTAAAAAATCAGCGGTATCTGACATCCCTTATGCTGCTGCATCCGCGTAAATTCTACTATGCTACTCTTGGCTCAAATCGGACAAGGCTCGCATCTTTTGTTCGTCATTGCACATCGCATTTACCAGGGCCGTCTGGTAGCAAATCCGCTGGCAGGAACCCATTCTACTATGCTTCAGATGGCACAACAATATTGCACCAGCATATGGCACCAATAGAAACATTTAAAGCACTGTCAAGCCAGCCCATGGCTTAACAAAAGTCGAAGGGGTCCTCCATGGGCTCGCCGTAGAATGCAGTGATTCCCATGCAGCCAAAGCCAAGCTCTGTGACTTTTAAACCTGCGACAAGCCACGCACATCCAAGCAACACTCAACTCTTAGCAGTGCTGGACTCGTCCTTTGCAGAAACACAGAATTCCACATTTGCATGTTGGATTTCTGCCGTAAAATTGAGATCGAGGTCCGAGGCGCACTCCGCAATTCGCGGCTGTAAGTTTTCAAGGAACCAGGTAAATGGGTGTACTGCCGCCCGAAGTTTGGAAGCCCAGATTGCCTTTGCGGCGTCCCATTGGAAGGCTGTTCCAGCGGTTGATGGCTTCATGGGTTTTAATCGAGCACGATGGGATTGAGTGGCCACTACATCCAGCGCACAGCCCCCATGCAAGCATGTGTCATTCAAACGAATGTGATTCAGATGCCTTGCACATTAATATGATGCGGAAGGCGCCCAACATGGCCAACGATCTTGTGATTTACTGCGAGCTCTTGACGCTGACACCCCCTCAGCTACATGGTGGCACCTGACCTTGCGACTCTGCGACATCACTCACGCGCTACGCGTGCTTCGCTTGCACTGCTGCTGTCTCTGCTGCTTTGCACTTACTTTCTTTACCTCTGCGCGGCTTTCCAAAACGTTAGCATCCATTGTTGCAAAAATTATGGCTGGAACCTTCTTTTCGCGACACTGGCCAGCATCCCTGTTACGTTCTATTGCATATACCGCATGCTTCCACGGAACACCTTGCCTGCCTTCTGTCAAGCAAAATCTGGAGACATCATCTCAAAGCAACCATCAAGTTGCCCTGCAGTTGTAAGTCACACAGCACGAGGCAACCTCAAGCCACACTCGACGGCAGATCCGGAGTTGTGACAAATAAGGCTGCGGAGACCGCATGAGCAGGATATTAATAGACAAGAAACTCACATGCGCTTGCAAACCAAACTTCCCTGAAAGGACAGAACCTCTGTGATCGGACGTCAGCCGCTTTCATCCGAAAGAAAAAACAATCGTCTCAACTCACCCTCTCATCATCCCCAAGGACGCGAGAGACGGCTCTGGGGCACATGACCACCTCAATTCAGGCTTCAATGCACAAATCCCACTGCTGAACAAAAAGCGTGTAAAAACAATGTGCCAATGTGCTGGCAACAGCAGTTTACCCCTAGTCACTAGTCATAGTCATGACTTCAATGGGGATCTGGGCTAGGGCCCGACCTTGGGCCTTCAACGCAAATGCCAACTCTGTTCGGAACGTGGTGTGATCAGCTCTCCTAATACAGAGTACAAGTCGCCATCCAGGTTACAATGAAATCCGCAATGCCCAGGGTACAGATTACATCTTTCAAACATGATGTCAATATTGCATATCAAGTAATTCC
The DNA here is from genome assembly GCA_905231905.1 of Symbiodinium pilosum. NCBI lineage: Eukaryota > Dinophyceae > Suessiales > Symbiodiniaceae > Symbiodinium > Symbiodinium pilosum. The sequence continues at coordinate 132,100 of CAJNIZ010016891.1, forward strand.
AGGACCGGCAGTTTCGACGGCCGCCGGCTTGGGGCTAGAGACATTGGAGCGCTGGTGAATGTCCGGAAGTCTGCAGCTGCTTAGACTCTAAGGCCCCGCTCAGAGTTGGATACATTGAAGCCTTCAACCCTAACGCCTGAAGCTTCGCCCAAAGCTGCGAGTTTAAATTTGTCAGCACCGGGACCCAACCCACATTACTAGCGCTTGTACTGTCACTGCTGGCCCTTTGAAGGAGCAGCAATGAAAATGTGTAGGTGACTATGGGGATGGTAACCAAAGAATATACAGGGACAACATTGAGAAAGCGGCAATGTGACATCCGTTGTAACAATAAATCTACAGGGTTGTACACGAATGAGATGGCCACTTAAAGCCCTTGCATGAAACACTTGTGCTTCTTGCTTCTCTCACAAACTCCTCCAATGTCCTCAAAGCAAACAGGACGAACAGGAAAATATCCCGTTGAACTGCTGGATTCTGAAGGGCATATCAGAGATTACAACCGTCAACCCGGCGTCATATGCTCCTGCGAACCCCCACTAGAAACCCTTACATCATCCCTGATTCGTCCATGTACATGCATCTGGCAGATGCCTGAAGACGCCCAACCAACAGCACTATTCCTCTGTAATGCGGGTACCGAATGAAGAACATGCCCGCATTCGCATCAAAATCTCATCCGGAAGCACCAAGTAAGACAAGTGCACCTCAGTCAATCTCTAACGTACCTTTCAGCGCCCCAGTGAATCATGAAGCCTAAACGCTGAACCCCACACCGCGGATTTGAACCTTAAACCATTTCCCCGAAGGATAAGGGTCCCTCTTAAAGGAGCCCCTCCAAACCCCAAACCCCCCACGAGCCCCTTTTTCCAGGCCATGCGCTCTGTGCAGAGTACCTACTGAGTGCTTCGGCGCCTAGCTGGGAGAATCTTGCATGATTAAATTCGCATAATGTTGGCGTTTTGATCCTCAGAACCTCGCCCAATAATCCCTACCAGTCTTCAGATTGGCTCCACCAATCCTTAATACTGGTAGGAGGTTTGGTTTGAGGGGGCCTGCGTCCAGGGGAGGGGCGCTCATCAACCCTGCGAAGCCCGGACCCTTTCACCCGAAACTCTGAGCTTTAGGGGCCAAACCCTGAAACCTAAACCCTTCAGCCCGAACCCTTTGAGTCTCTAGGCCTGTGCCACCGAGAGGGATCTCCTTCGCCTCAGCTTTTTCCAGGTAGGCTTTACAGTTTGCAGGGGGCAAAGTTCAGAGAACGCACGCAGGCTTTAGCGCTTGGCTTGCAGGGGGTAGGGTTTAGTGTCTGGGGTTAGGCTTTGGGGTTGTGGATTGTAGTCGTGTTGTGAGTATATGCCATGCGAACCGAATATGGCACCCGAAAGAAGGAAGCCCTTTGAACATTGCTGTCCCCGAAACAGGTGTACTGGGGCAGGATGCTTCGTGATGAAAGTTGCCATGGCTGAAGGTGCAGAGTTCTTAGCTTAGGGTTTCGGGTTTGGGGTTAAGGTCTTCTTTACAGACCTCTTTCCGTCTGGAAAATCCAAGCAGACATTCAGGATTCAGGGCATGGTGAGAGGTAGTGCGACTATGGGTCTTTAGCCCGACACTGCACTCCTTCATCGGTATGTTTCATGCCAAATATAGAGCCTTACCATAAATGCAATAAGCCCTGCTTGAGGTCATGCAGGCTCTGCAGCGTCCACAAAATCGGCAAGTTCAGAAAAGTCCGAAGTCCGGGAGACTGCGTCTATGGCACAAAGTTAGCCCTAAATCATCGTCCAGCCAAAAAACCTGAACGAGTTCTAGCTAAAAGCCTCATTGTTTCCGGAATCTGCGCTTCAAGATCTATTGGGGTTCAGGGCTTGGGCTCAGACATCCCAACATCTAAGACCCATCCCATTGATCATAAAAGCCTTAAGCATAATCAAAACAAAGTATTCATGCCAAGAATTAGAATGAACAGTGGCTCCAATATTCGTAATATCAAGCATGATACCGACAATACTAGTCCATCTCATGTCTCGGGAGGCCTCCCCCCAAAACATGTCTCCAAATGTGCAAGGGTTGTAGAAAGCCACGTCTACCTCCGTAGCTATCTTAGGAAAACTGTCAATTTTCCAACTTGGCCATGTGACCATGGCTTGAACCGGAGCGCTCCGGGCCAATCTCTTTGTTGGGGTTGAGAATCAGATGGCTGCGGATTGTGGAAACTGAAGCAGCAAAGCGGTTAGTTCGTAGGTCTCAAAAAGGTTTCGGGGTGTTGAGCGTTTGTACCGAATCACCACACTCGGAGCGAGTTTGAAGGAAAAAGGCTTGGGACTTCTAGCCTCAGTTTTGCAGGATGTTTCCGCAATCTTCATATCGGAACTGCGGGCTTTAGGGGGGACCAGGATTGGTTGGAAGTTTCTTACCTGCAAGAAGAACATAGCCTCAGAAAGATGCCAGAAGTCAACACTCATCAGTTTACGGGGGCCCCTTGGCACCGCTTGCCAGCGACCCTTTGCCCAAAGTTTGGAGCTTCAACACCAAATTCAGGCCTGTGGAGATGGGTGATTGTGCATTTAAGCCTTAAGAAGCCATGCGTCCGCAGCCGGAGCACGATAGGTGTACAAATCCGTAGACTCTGAGCCCATTACAGAATGAAGTCTTCCTGCGACCCTCCAGATCTTCAAGAACAACCCAGATTAGGGACAAGCTGCTCCTCTAAAAGGCGCCTTGAGACCTTCCTGAGTCTGAATTGAAGCCTAGGACCTAGATCTCAAGCACTCAGGTCCCTCTCCTCTTACACCTCAAACGGTAACAAAACTGTGAAAGCAAAGTGAGCAGCTGCTTCGAAGCAGAGAGATAGCCTTCTTTCACATGGCAATGATGCGATCAGGCCGAGAAAAAGGGGGCTGCTATTAGTGAGGGTGAGCATGTTCAACTACATCTCTGACTGCTTTGGAACTCTGGACAGGAATGCAAGCTTGCTCAGACTACATTCTGTCCAAACGAAAGATGAAACAGCGAACACAATCGCTCAACAATCTGTCCTGGAACGAAGCTGCTGTAGCTGTCGGCACAATTTCGTAGCTGCTCAACCACCTGCAACTTCCCAAGCAATGGGACTCAATTTCACGTGCGACACTCGGCATTGCCGGGAGAGGTAGGGGGTGGTTCTCAGGGCGGCTGCCTGTCTAACAAAACGATGACAGTCAATCAGTTTAGATGATGCCTGAGCATGCCAGACCAATGCTTGCAGTGAACATTGAACATTATGTATATAAGAATGGTTTAGGGGTCCCATTATAAGGATTGTAGTATTTGGGATCCGGGAGCCTGATGAAGAACCCGAATCGCGTAGCACCGTCCGGGTTTCCCCAAGCCCCTGAGCTGTGCCTGCCCGCGGACTGCTGCGTGGTGTTCCTCCAGGACACAGGCTGGTGTTGTGATGGTAAGCCCCAGGGCTTTTGATTGCTTAGGGCTAAGAGTATTCAGAATTGGGCGGTTGTGGTTGTTCGAAGCAAAAGCTAGGGCAACTGTGCCCCGACCCCATTGTTTTACCTCAAGATGATATGGTTCCCATTCGTCCACAACCAAACTCATTTTCAATGCCAGTGACCACTAGTCGCTTCAGGGGCTTTGACTGTCCGAAGGCAAGAAAAAAACAAACGTGCCGTTTGTAACATCTTGTGAAAGTAGCTAAGTTGATGTCATGCTTTCATTCCCTGGAACTACTCTCTGCACAGGCGCCGCAGGAGCAATCACACCACCCCCAGGTGAGGGTTCACGGTCCTCGCTGCCATACAGCTGGTCTGAGATAGCACGGAACTGGCAGTTGCCATCCTTGGCAAGTACATATTTGAATGACTAAACTCTAATTCTCCGCTGTTCTTATTACTACCATCATTACTTCTATTACCTATTATCACCTATTGTTGTACATTATTACATGTTATTTCCCATTATTACTTTTATCGCTGTTATCATTAGGATGAGAATGTTTGCTGCTATGACGATTATAACTATTAATACTAGCATTACTACTAATAATACATCTACGATTTGTACCATTCCTTACGATTGTTACCATTCCTACTAACATTCTTGTTAGTTCTAGCGTTACGATCATGAGTATTGAGTATGGCTATTACTATCAATATTACCAAGAGATTCTCAGAGCAAATCCCCCTGAGCTTACTTCTCCGGTAGCCCAGCTTCGTGCCGTTCTCAAACTCACTGGGTTGGGATATAGGCCTTGGATCTCTCATGAATCCCTTTTTTGGCTTGATCCGTTAACCCAACCCTGCACCCCAAACCCCCAACCTTTATAGTCCTCCTTAAGTAGATGGAATATGCCTTTGGGTATATCATAATAAGATCCCCATATACCCCATATTCTATCTACTTAAGGGGGACTATACTCCTAAGCTAATTAAGGCCAACAAACTGAGCATCAGGCTCCTTCGACGAACCGTTCCTGCAAGCCATGCCTCAAGGAGGTCAGCCACTGGGGGTCTCAACAACTAGATCAGTCCGTTTCAGTATCACATTAACGACAAAACCATACCAAATACAGAGCGAGACATCACCAAGCATTCAGGTTTGTGCACTACATCCTATCGACACAGCTTATGCAACTGCGATGGTGACTGCCTAGATAGCAGAAAGCATCACAACATTCGACATAAGTACCAGTCTTGCGGTAGACCTTCAGAAGGGCTTCATGGCTGTAAAGCACTAGTTCAATCATACTCAGGTACTACCTCATCACAGCCGATTTCAGTGATCTGTGTCACCAGCATTCCTATAGCAATTGTGCCGCCTCTGCAAGAGGGCAGCCAATCTTTTCCGGCTTTCCTCAGCCTCGGCGTCCTTCAAAGCAGCCGAAGGAGAAAGGAAGTTACTGGGAGGGCTGCGGAGGGTAAGGTTCCAAGGTGGAGGGCTTAGCTGAAGGCTCCCAGATTAACGAGCTGCTATGGGCTTGGCATGCTGCCGCCTGTCCTGTGCGCATTCCAACACTGGATTATCTTCCAAATTACGCAAACCCTGCTTGTAAGGTAGGTTTAGATCAGTTTGGACCTCAAGGTGGCGACAAGTGAAGCACATACATGAACAAGACCGCATGGTGCCTGATAATTTGAGTTTAGAACTCAAGAATTTGGCTCCCTTGATTGGGACGACGTATTCTTACCTAAACAGGATTTTGAAAAGTGGCCAGTGTCCATGAAAGCTCTTGACAGAACGCGGATCTGTGGAGTAGGGGATGTCGCAAGTTGTCCTATTCCTGGGCATATTCAGGCTTCGTATGGTGTGGGAAAACACTGGTACTGGTAGTTTACAGCAGTTCGGCGCTGGCTTTGGGTGAAAGTCGCTAGAAGCACAAGGCAGCCTGGAGCAGACACCACCCTAGACTAGACCCTCAACACCATCCCACTGAAACCCTTCAAGCAGCACGTTTTCAAATTTCATTGTAGAAGCTCACGTGCTTGTGGAGGATACGCGTGCCTGCGATGCGGCTGCTGGTGTGGAGGCGGCCGGAAGCACCTGAAAGTACTGGGGCAATCAGGGACCCAACTGTGGGGAATGCTTCCCCAAAACAGGGGCCCGAGTTTTCTTTTGAGGCCAGAGTCTCCAGGCCTCAACCCTCTAGAATGCCTCTGGAAGGTCAGCCTACCTGCAAAAGCTTCTTCAGGTTCCTGTGAATCGTAGCGGGAGGCTGCGAACTTGTGGGCCCCTGTGAGGAGTGGCGTGTAGAGCTCACTTCTTACCGCGGATTTCAGGCTTCTGGACAATGATTGATGGCAGTGTCATTATGCTGGGTGATGTTGCCACTTCAGTAAGGATCTTCTTTCTACTGCCAACATCATCACCCCGATTAGGGATTCAACTAAGTCAACACAAACTTCGCTATCTCTCCGGCCTTTGGCTCCAGCGGAACAGCCTGGCACGGGTAGCAGCGCTCCAGTCTGTTGATGGAAGTCTTGCGCCACTTGGGGGGACACCCTACTTCCTCCTTGGGGTAGTAGAAGATCAAAAGTGGGCCGGGGCCAAAAGCTGCCATAATCCAAATAAGCCTAGACTGACATCACAAGACCAGTGGCAGCAATGACAAGCTTGATGATCACCAGCAGCACGAAAGCAAGGAAAACGCGGAAGCTTCCGCCCCATATGCACTCACGTCAGCTTTAGACATGATACAAACCGCAATAATCCCATGAAGAACCTTTACACCAGAACTCTGAACTCCAGTACACACGACCTAAACCCAGCAACATGCCTTCCAGAACGATCCATAGGCCTGGTTTGAGGTTGTCCACCTCGGAAGAAAGCAAAGTAGCCTGTGGATGAGTAGTTACGGTTACGGGAAGGGATCGTAGCAACTCCTGTATGATGTTTCATACATACCGACCGAAAGAGCACGGAAAATGGAAACTAATACATTAGTAGGTTCCATGATCTCATATAGAACGCATGATGAAAGAAGCGGAAACTGCTACAAAGCATAGGGGGCTTGGGGGGTCCTTACCAATCCCCGGAGCGCATCAGTGCCCGCCAGGCCAGCAAGCAGATCCTTTTGGTGCTACAGCAAGTCAAATTGCAGTCTCCTTGGAAACTGCTACCCAACCGGGCGTGCGGCTGCGACATTGCGGGGCACTCCACAAGGCCCATGGAAGAGCAGCCGGAGTGAGCGAATGGATTATGCAATCGGATCCGTTCCGGGAGGCTCAGCGCAGGTACCCATTTAAAAATGCTCTGGTTTTACTGCTAGCACTGCTGCTGCTACGCGGTAAGTTGCTGAAGATTCACTTATTTGTTTCTTTATATTTGCTTCCTTAATTGCCTTTATTTACTTACCTATTTACATATACTGATTCATGAGTAGTTCTCACCCTGCGGCAATCCTAAAGAACATCACATGCATACGTGCGTTCTAGCTCTTGCAGCATGCAGAACAGCAGCTGCAATGAGTGGGCTGCTTGCCAATTGCCTTTTACATGTGAATTCATGCTGGTCGTTAAGAGGAAGTTGACACAAGTGCTTCGGAAATGCTGGTATGCCTGTCTGGTACACCACATGCGCGGGTGCGGAATCTAACAAGTACAGTGGAATCATGGAAGAAATCCCTGCTGCTGCCTTTGGGCCCAGTGCCTAGCAGACGCCACCAAGGCTCCCTTTGAGTCGGCTGAAGAAGCTGCAGCTAATCAAGATCCCTTATTAATAAACCCGCTTAATAGGGATTATAATAGGGTTCCAATTTTAGGGCCTTTGATTAAAGGAGGGGGGGTTATTAATCATGTGTCTACATTCCACCATACAAGATCTGCAGCCCTGCCCTTGTAAGCCCCATCTGTCCCGTCTTTCATCTTTCAAGATGAAAGGATAGAGTTTGAGCGAATCTGATTTAGGTGAACAGTAAATGCTCATAGTATCTGTCCCACGTCACTTTTGGGACCAATGAAGACTGGTCCTAGCTTCACATACTGTCCATGAGAAGCTCAAGAAGATGGCATGTCCCCCCTACATGCCCAAGCCTGGAGCCCTCATCCCAAAGGCTTACAATTTGGGATGGTTTCTCGCGATCTGCACCCAACAGGTCTCGGGTGAGGTTACTTGAGCTGCTGCATCAAACCCAAAATACTTCGTAACAAAGCTCTCCGCACTTCCGAAAGGGGATCCCCAATTGTGAGGAAACACCGTCAGGCTCCTTGGCTTGGGATCTCAGATCACAGGATTTGGAGATGGCCACTTGGCATTTCAACCAAGCGAGCCAGGCAAGACCTTACAGTCAAGAATCGTGCCGAACAGCGCGAAGATGTCCTGCACAGAAGAACAGATGAGGCAAATCTAAACGCCAGCCATGCCGGAGAGATGTCGAAGATACGGATAGCTATGATGAGCTTGGAATTTCCCAGAACTTCAAGTCTAGCCAACGGGAACCATATCCATCAACATCCTCTCCTCAGAGCCCTATGAGCTGCCTGGACCCCCAAGGACCCACCAACATGAACATTAGCCCCTTGACCCGCAACCCTGATCTAATCTGTAAGCCCCCGGCCCCTGATCCCTTAGATCCCCTCAGCCCCCAATCCGTGGCCAAAGATTCAAGGAGCCTGGAGGCCCAGGGAGTGGATCTTGGGATCCAGGCCCTGAAGCAGCCGGGCTGCAGAGCTTCAGACTTCGTCGTGGCCGGTGGAAGGATTTTTGGGCAAAGTCTGTTGAGGATTCGGGACTTGAGGGCTTCACTCCCTGATAAGGACGGACAGGGTCCTTATCTTCAGGAGGCAATCAGACCTGAAATGCCTACATCCCCCTGCAGCAGCATGGAAGATCACAGGAAGGCCTTGTGACTTGTCACTGGTAAGGGGCCATTCTAAGCTTCCTTTTTCCCAAGGTTGCCAACCTTTTTGTTCGCTATGCAGCGGAACTGGGCATTCCTGACCTGAACATGCCATGTGAGGCGAAATCATGATGAAGTCTGGTTTGGCTCAAGATCTGCCAAGCAGTGGCTTCTTGCATCATGGTCCCCAGGCCCTTGCTTAGGCAACATACAGAACAGACAAAATAGCCTAAACTCACAGCCGAAAGATCCAAATCTTGCCGGAACCCTGAATGAATAGAGAGCAAAAAGCTAAGGAACAGATCCACAAGCTTAACAGAGTGTCCCCACCTCGACCTGCAATCGCTGGCCAGTCTCCTGAAAATGGACAGCGGGCTTAGTCCAAGATTGGTCCACGCAACTCTGAATTCGTAATGTTGACTTGTCCCTTCAAGCATTTGTTTGGGTTCTGGGAGGGGGCTGTGGGCGAGGGAAGGAAAACGCCTAAGCACAGGGAATTACGGGGATAGGGGATCTGCTATATTAGCCTTGTGATAAGGCTGAGCGTACAGTATGCCGATGCAATTCGGGAGCGCACTGCATGCACACCATGGACCCTGAACCCCAAAACCTCCCAAACTTTCCATACTCTCCACTCAATCCTGGAAAGACACTGCAGCCCTGAAGAAAACCCGAAACTTTGACTGGCTCAGATCCCAGCCATTGTCTGCCAGATCGCCTGCTGCATCTTCCCGCACTTTGGTTTCAGTGTTCATGATCCGCGTTTCGGCTTAGGGTGCATGGTTTAAGCAGTGAAGAGCCCATTTGGCGAGCCCCTCACTTTTCTCTGAAATTCAATTCCTGAGAGGCAGCAGATGTCCAAGGACTGAACTTCATCATCCGTGTCTGCAAACCTAGGTTTTCAGTCTCAAGCTTGGGGATTGATCACAACCTCGCATGGTGAGCCCAATGTTCATGGCCAACTTGAAGCACAATGCTTCTGGCCTCCACCGTGCTCCAGAGGAGGCAGCGACATGTTTTCCCTGCTCAGGGCTTCCGGCACAAGGGTGAAGGATACAGAGGATGAGGTTTGAAAAAATGGACTTACTTTTCAAAAACTCGCAGTCTAAGTCTGTGGCTTGAAGTTTAAGGCATAGCCCTTGGGATGGTGGGCCACTCCTATCACTACACTTGTAGAGTTGAAAGCCTCGGGTTTTGTGCAGCACTTCAGCAACCTTCTTCTTGCTAAGGGAGCCTATGGTGAAAAACCTGTTGCTAGGGCTAGGGCATATGTTTGTTGTTTTCCTTTGGCGGGGAGGAGGGCAGTTTGGGATGATGACCGTCCAACCTTGCAGAATTCCCAAGTGCTACTCCGAGTGACAACTCAAGCAAGAAAACGAACTAGTCAAAGCCGGGACGGACTGCTTTAAGAAGCTGTTCCCTGGGAAGGACACATGGTTGGCCTGGTGTTGGAGGAAATGGACCTAGCTTTGTCTAGTCAAAGCAAGCCCGTTGGACCAAAGGACTGTTATGCAGAGTGAGGTTTCCGGATCAGGCCAGGTGGGACAGTTTGAAGGGAGATTCCAATCCTGAAGACTACTGCTAAGTACGATCACCCCAGCAGCGTACAACTATCTGTTCACATGTGAAGCCAAGCTCAACAAGCCTGCAGTAGCACGTTTTTGGCTCTGCTCGCGCATTTGTCTGCACAAGCCGGGGATGGCCAAGCATGGCCAATCTCAGATCGGCCTCAGGAAGCGTTACGGGGGATTCAATTGGGATGGTGTGGCGCTGGGGTGAAGACCTCAGCTTTGAGAAGCATATCAGTAGAGATCCTCAAGCAGCTCATCATCTCGCAAACAGGAGATGTAGGGTCAGTGCACGGCACAAGCCAAGTATGAGATACCGTGAGTGGCTGAGACACTGGGGATGGAGCAGATGCCTTTGTGTAATATCATGGGTCTTTGCTTTTGAGGGAGCTTCGCCCGCACTACAGAATCAGCAAGCTCTACGTATGCACTTATACATGAAGATACAGTGGTAATTGGACTATGTGCTATATGCTGATGATGGCTATCCTTCGTCCTAAAGTATTCCTGCCTGCGCCATTGTTCTTGCCTCACAATCCTAAACCCTAAGCCGGAACTCCAAATCGGTTCTTCTTACACCATGGCTATTGCCACTCCTCTTCGGTTCGAGGAAGAGCCACCTAGTCGTCATCCTCCGCCTTCTTCTTGCGGATGCCACTGGCCTGTCCGACCAACCACCCATCGAGGGTTTTTGGCTTCCGTGAGTTTGCTGCTTATACATGTCTTTCTGCTCCAGGTTTAGGGCTATAGCCTTGCATCTCCCTTCGCATCCAACCAGTCAAGAGTCCATGTGTGCGTTAAGCATTGGCATTTGTTGTGTTTCTTGCCTCAAAGGATGTTTTGAGCGTGTACCTCGTGGTGATGAGCGAGTCGTTTTTTACAAGTTGCAGCGAAACCAGCTCCTAAACCCTAACCTTTAAACCCTGGCCCTAAACCCTTTCCTTGTCACGTATAAAATCATCCCGGTGATCATCAACATCGCTGCATGTAGTGCCACCAGATCCCTCCAACCCACTGGACACCTCTAAGGATAACTGACCTTTGGTTAGCTAGGAATGAAGGAATGGACCCTTATACTAGTCCCTACATAACCCATTAGAGTAGATCCCATTTTCTTGTCCATTCCTTCATTCCCAGCTAACCAAGGGTAAGACAAGCCGATGCTGGAGGGATGCAGATGAAGGTGTGGCATTCAACACCTAAGAAGCTTCATCTGGAAGACGAGCCGTCATGCCCACAAATTGACCAGAATCAACCCTACCCATGCCACGGCTTTTCGCATTCGCAGAACTGACTTCCTGCACCTCGGCTGGGGAACATTACCCGAACATACCTCATAGCCTCGTAGCTTCAAGACTCAGAAAACTGCAACACCATGACCAATGCAAACCATGTTCCCCGACGATTGCCAGCGCCAAAAACATCGACAACTCTGAAGAAAGATCCCCAAATCAGCATGCACTGCATTACAGCACCACAAACAAATGCTGCTACCTCTGGCTCCCTTCCCGTCCAGCGGTCCTTTGTCCTCTTCACCGGGAACGAAGCCTGCGCTGCATCACAGTTCGCAAGTGAGGCTGCTGTCTGAGCATTCAAAGAAACTGGGCTTTGAGGTCGAAGTCCTAGACTTGTTCAGATCCGAAGGTGTTGAAGGCACTAGTTTAGAAAACACACACACACATACAAACACACTTGATCTGGTTAAATGGAAATTGGGACTCTTTGAAGCTCAATTCTTTCATGTCTGGAAACAGGTTACCTACAACACATCAACTTCACGCCGCAACACCACCAC